>NQII01005744.1:43991-101063 GCA_002778355.1 Clitarchus hookeri | reverse complement strand
TAAAAAAACTATTTATCAAAATTATTATTATATTTAACTAAACAATCCTACCAATCGTATTTTACATTTATTATAATATTCTACCTGCCTAGTTATAATTGAAAGTCAAAATACAAAATAAATAAACAAGCTCACCTTAATGTAATCTTTGAGTGCTTGTACAATGGCATCACATACTACCGGAACAAAACGGCTTATACTCTGTTTAGACACTTTAAACATGTATTGCAAGCTAGAATAGGAATCTCCTGTAGCTAAAAATCTTAAAGTTATCATTAACTTATGGTGCGGTGGGATGGCCTCGCGCATGGCTGTGTCTTGCTTTTTAATTTCCGGTCCAATCAATGAAAGTAAATGCTCAAAATCCATCCTTGACATCCTTGTAAAGTTGTGAAATGGTTCGTTATCTCCTTCGAAAGTCAATTCACGAATCATATTAGTAGAGTGGTTTCTTCGATGACGATACATTTCTCTCATCCACCACCTTGGTGGTTTTCTTTTCTTCTTTAATACACTGTGAATGATAATAAAGGCCGCAGCAGCTACACGGACACGTGAAGACATGACGGAGCCTAGCGTTTTAACTGAGCACCCTGAGCACAACTATTTCAATGCCGAGGCTCGTTCGGCCAAAACTGTAATTTTGTTCTTCTGAGCACGCTCAGACGAATGAGCGGCTCATTCGCCTGAGCGTGCTCAAGTGGATACAAGGCTTTAGATGCATGTCTGCCTTTTCGCTATTCGTAAAATCACCCGTCACGGCCGAACTCTCAAGCGAAAATGCTTTGTTTGACTGTTGGTGGATGCATTTCCAGCAACTGCTTTAACATTTTCTGTACGGAATCACTCGTTAAGTATGCTGCTATAGAACATTTCATGTTTCCGTTAATGTGTTGTGTTTTTGGGTTTGTACCTTAACGCGTCACTTCCGTCCATATATTCCTATACAATAATTGTTTGTTTTTAGTGAGCTCTACCACCCCTGAATGTTTGTCCCATGATTTTAAATCACCCTGTCTGTATATATGTCAAATGTAATGACAGAATATTTCATTTGTTAAGATAACGATTTTTATAAGTGCCACCAAATTCTGGCAAGACTGCGATTTCCAGAGCACTGCCATCTCAAAGTACAGTAGATATGGCGTACTTGCTCACGACATGATTTACTTTTCATTGTAGTCGAATATCGGAAAACTTGTTTGGCCATCAAATCTTTTTTTCGAATTCCTAGATACAAGAATAGGTGCCATCATTGGACCTGGTAAATATTGTGTGTTATAGCGCAATAATTTAATATCACTGACATCGTTGAAGAAATTTGTGTACAACACATATAATATAACCCTACTCTTCAACGCCCTAAAAAAAATTCGGAATTCATTCTAAATGTCTATTGTAGATATTCCTACTCGATGTTAATCCCGTACTCCCTCTATCCCTCCGGAAAAATTGATTTTGTGGAATTCACCCTACCGTGATTACAGGGACAGTAAAGAAATAATTGCACGTCTGAAATGCACATTCGTCTGTAAGACTTCATCTGACGAAGGAATGCTTCTTTCTGCCGACGTAAAAGCCCCAGAGTTATTCCATCCACGTGACTTTTTAAGCTGTGGACTGCTAAATTTTTCCGTGGACCAAGCCCCGTGGCAAGCATGCAGACCGCCGCCGAGTTAGGCTGAGGTGCCGCTTCAAAGTCTTCTTCCTGATCTCCGTCTGCCTTAGGCGCTGCAGCCTGGTCCTTCCACCTTGAACACACACACACTGCATCGCGTCATCTACTTAGTTGACACGCCTCTCTCCTCCTCACCCACACTCCTCTTCTACCCTGCCCTTTCTAACCCTTCGAGAAGCTTCTTACTTAGTCATTCCCGCGCTAAATTACACACCACTTGCGCGACCGTACTCTCTTTCAACTTCGGCGGAGGAAGATTTCTGCCAACTAAAATGCCTTTTTTTTTTTTTAATCAAATGTTTTTGTGAAATATGTTATCTCTTTTTAGTGCGCTGAGTTCCAAGTTTTTTTTCCCCCATTGTT
The DNA here is from genome assembly GCA_002778355.1 of Clitarchus hookeri. Lineage (NCBI taxonomy): Eukaryota > Metazoa > Arthropoda > Insecta > Phasmatodea > Phasmatidae > Clitarchus > Clitarchus hookeri. Next base: position 99,022 of record NQII01005744.1, on the reverse strand, counting down.
AAAACCAATTTTTCAATATTTTAACCGCCCATAGAGCCGAGTTTATTAGCTAATAGAAATATTGGAAATTTTACAATTGTGTTCTGACAGTAAAACTTAGCAAAACAGCCGAAGGTTTTTTTTGCCACTGCATTTTGTTTGCTACGCTTCTCAGAATAAATTAATTTGTTTTGTTCAATTTGTATACGGCACATTGTAATACGACGAACCACAGTATACAATTAGGAAAACATTTTGTAACCACAAAAATCACTTTCATTTATTATTAATTTGCAAGAAAAAAAANAACAGTATACAATTAGGAAAACATTTTGTAACCACAAAAATCACTTTCATTTATTATTAATTTGCAAGAAAAAAAACCTGCATTACCCATAAAATAATTTTTGTTGGTACCAGAAGGGTGTTAAATATTCTGGTATAAAATCGTATAACAAGATACCAATGGAAACTGAACAATTGTACGAAGAAAATAACCTAAGCAATTGTCTTTAGAATATTTTTAAGTAATTAATTTTATTCTCTGACTAAAAATTTTAACTCTTGAAAATTTGAATTTTATACCTCACTGTACAGGATACAAAACAATGTTTAATAGTATGTTTTTGTATATCCGGGAGCTTTATTGACCCAGGGCATGATTTGAGGGGAATTAAACAAATAAGCAACAGTTTTGCAGTGGTAACGTAAAAATCTTTTTCCAGAAACTATAAATTATTAATATAGGCAGCAAAAGTCCTACTTTCAGTATACAAACAAATTTAGCAACGCATTCGTGAAGTAGATCACCTGTTCTACGCAGCAGTAACCGAACTGCTAGGATAAAAAAAAAATTACTTCCGGCGGGCCGAGGAGTGATTGCGCACTTGATCCTGCAATTTGTAGAGTCGCTCGTTAAGGGCAGGGATTGTGGCCTGGGGGGGATTGTTGAATCAGGCGTATAACTCGCCTTTAACTAACCTCCCGCCGCGGAACTCCGTCCGCCAGGCTTCCTCGCCCACAATCCGTCTCCATAATTAATAAGCCCCGGCCGCGGGGCGAGTTTGACGTCCCGCGCGCCGGCTCTGAAAAGCTAGTTCGTAACAACGAGCAACTTGCGCACGTTTCAGGCCCCCGCGCGTGTTTCAGCTCCTCCGCCGCCAACACGGCCTGGTAATTAAACATTCTGACGGGGGCTCCCGGCCGACTCCCGTGGTGGTGCTGCGCGCAAGGGACCCAACCCCCCGGGCGCGAAACACCCTCCGAGAACCCGCCGAGGAGGTTACGTTTCTCCCTGCGACGTTAAAATGTTTACGATGTGCAGCTCCCTGGCGTTCAGACTTGCTGCTCTACAGGATGGTGCAAACTGCCCAAGGTAAATAAATATCACAGTCTATTCATGGCCACTTACAACTTTCATGAATCCCTGCGTAAAGTTCTACTTCCAGATATCCCTCCGCCTCATGAAAACAATTATTAATCTAGTTTCGAAAATTACACCTAGGGGGTCAACGCGCGGCATTAGTTCGCAAACAGTTTTATAATAAAATTGACAGTATGACTACGTATTTATTTCTAGGCATTACCAACACACATATCTACTCTCTGTTTTTTATTTAAATAAATTATAAAATATATATAATTTATNATTTCTAGGCATTACCAACACACATATCTACTCTCTGTTTTTTATTTAAATAAATTATAAAATATATATAATTTATGAATAGAATGTAATAAAAATTTGCTTTTATCTAAAGAAAAGATAATTTTATGGTAACATGATTATACAACGCTTGTGATATATGACATTTTTAGAAACAACCAAACCCGTAATGCACTGAGTGATTTTTCAAAGGTTTGACTCAAAACGTGTTAAGAAAACGTGAATTGACTTTACTTCAAGAGTTAGTAGCTTGGGAATATTTTCTATAAATACGTTGTTTGCGTTTTTACACGTATCTCAGTCAACAAATGTCCTAGAAATACGACTTTTGCCAGAAAAGATAGGAAATAATTATATAAGCTCGTACAGTTTTTGTTTTTATAACAATAAATTTAGGTTTTTATAATAATAATTCTATGTTTTGATAATAATAATTTTATGTTTTTATAACAATAATTTAATGTTNAATTTAGGTTTTTATAATAATAATTCTATGTTTTGATAATAATAATTTTATGTTTTTATAACAATAATTTAATGTTTTATAATAATAATTGTATGTTTTTAAAATAATAATTTTATTCTAAAAAAATGTGGAAATCCTTAAAAATCGAATTTTTTTGTTTCCTGCGAAGTTTGCTCTATCGGTAGGAGAAAAATGGAAGTTTATTGTCGTAGTTTCATCAATAGGCTTTCATCGCGTGCAGTAAAATCATACTGTTATGTACATTTATCTGAGTTGCACAGGAAAGCGTAAAGACAGAAGCATTTCACGGATGTTGAGCGCCTTTGCGCTTAGGAGCGATGTGGCGTTGCTAGTGCGTGTTATTGTCGCCCGTATCGCTGCGCCTGGAACGGGCGTTTCGCTTTGAAATCAGCTCCTTAGCGCATAGGAGTCGTGAGGTATATGACGACGCGAGTCTCCACCCGCTCTCGCGCATGCGCAGCGTCAACTCAAGGCCATACTGGCATCGCAGTCTAATACCNACGACGCGAGTCTCCACCCGCTCTCGCGCATGCGCAGCGTCAACTCAAGGCCATACTGGCATCGCAGTCTAATACCTGATCGAACGAGAGGACATTTATTTCAATCGTGTTATTAGTCACGAAGTTATAGCGGTGGAATTGATCTCCCTGCAAACTTTACATCGCAGCGCAGTTTCCGTCCTGGCACCCGTTACTCGGTCTCATTTTAAAGACATAATCACGTCAACAGTTTAAATAAAAACCTATGTCAATATAAAAACGCCATTTTGACAATTCTTTAAGCGAATTGTGACCGTAAGTTGTAGATACGCTCAGAAAACGGAAGTCATTTTTGATTGACTTGATTTTAAAATCGTTTATTTACAAATAAATACCCTTTACAGAAACAACAACTGGAGCAGTAAATAACATTTATGCATGCCAGCTCGCAAATGGCGAAGTCATTTTATTACACCTTCAATCTTACGAACACCTGGAAAGACAGGAATTTGCCGATATATCTGTTTGGCATGTTGGTATAGGCCACTCGCGGTTACTTCTAACTTTTTTGAAGAGCTGCTTAAGTGCTACTTCCAGGATATTCCTCCGCCTCGTGCAGAAAAAGCTTAATTATATCTACAAAATTGCCGCAGAGGGACAACTCACCGCATTCGTGCGTACCCAGTTCAAAAATACTTTGCACAAACTATTTATTACTAGGTACCACCGATATACTTATTTTGTCCCTGTTTATTATTAATTATAAAAAAAAAATTAAAATGTATAGAGAGAATATAAGTTAAAGTTCAATTTAACCTAAAATAATATAAGTTTATGTTAGCAGAAGAATAAAACTCTTGTGTTACGTGAAATATTTACGAAACAACCAAACAGGTGATATAGGTAGTGATTATTTAAAGTTTTGTTTCAAGATGTGTGACGAAATCGCGAATAGACTATACTATTCGTGTAGTGTTGTATGTATCATAATCAAATAAATATGATTATATATATATATATTTAAATATTAAAGTATGAACCACGCGTAGGCTGTTTGTTTATAATTAGAATTAATATTAACATGCAGTATTCGAATTTGCCAGTAGGAGAGCGTAAAATAAATGTGTCTATGAATACTAAACCGTGTACACTTTTTGTTGATTTGAAGTAAAGTTAATATTGAATTTATTACACTAATTCATATTTAAAATATCCCCTATGTTAGGTTTTCCTGTTCGGCTTGCTAAATACCATCAGCGAATGTGTGGTTATAGTCATACCTACAGTACACCGATTATAATTAGTGGTGATAATTTCTGACTGTGCACAGAGCACAGTACTGCATTTAATTTTACAGATTTGGTTGCATTAAATTCTAAATAAACATCTAGACTACGAATGCGAATGTTAGTTATTATGTAGAGTATTCGGGGGTATTGTACAATTAAAAAAATGTACAGCCTTAGAGGATCTTGTGCTCACGTTCATGCGATATCTTGTAGAATTCATTATACACACGCATCAATGGCACGCGTACACACACACGCATACACGTTATGAAAAGGAAGTTAAATACTAAGCGACTTGACTTGTATTTTAAAGCATTTTGTTATTTATTTAGTAATCACTAAAATCAATGGCTACAAACAGACAGTAGTTATATATCTCTCTATTTTAAGGCCTCTCTCTTAATATCAGATTCTCGAATTGCTAATAAAATATAAGCCCACCTTATAACTGTTTCCTCACATATTCCTGTTATATATTGTTACTTGGGCGACTGAGTATCTGAGTTCTTAAGGGATAGAGATCTTAATTAAATAAATTAAATAACTAAATTTGATTTATAATTTATTTACACAGATATTATTTAGAGCAGTCTGTCTCCACTATAACTATTTTATTATTTAACAGTGAGAGCAATATTTAATGCATATTTCAACTCTAATTAACATCCTTATTTTCTCTGTTTGGTTACAGGCAATTAACTCATACTCATCATTAACACGTGTTCAGTCAATCTGTTGCTACCCTTTGTAATGCATTTCACTCACGTATGTAGTCCAATAGTCTAGTCGGCCAGCCCCACCCTTCACTGCTTGATACTCGCAGTCGCAGATTTCCCTTCCTCTGGTCGCTTCTCTCGCTGCTCGTCTTCTATCGCCCGGAGCTCAGTCACTCATTCCCCTATAAACTCCTCAGCTCGGAGGCCTGCCACACTTTTATATCGTTCGACCTGACCTTCTAGAAAGTTCAACGCACCCCGAGTCACGCTAGGAGAACGATGTCGGTAATCCAGAGCATTCTTCAGATAATCGCATAAATCAATACAACCATGGTCAGCGGCGCGCTCCGCAAAAAGGATTACCGTGTCGGCTCACTTTTTGAAACAAACACGCAGCCACCGGCATATCGCTCACCTGTTCATTCAAAACAATCTTTTGACTTGCTGCCGCCGCTATCGTATAACTGCTCTTAGTCACTTCCACTCGCTCGCGCAGGATCCGAAGCAGCGAGCGAGTAACCTAATTGAAGAGTACAAGAAAGGCGTTTCTTTGCATTTAAAATATCAATCACATTGCTCTTATCTCCTTGCAGACATTAAAATGCTTAGGCATAACATACTTCTCTAAATTGCTTATTGCGTACGGCATGCGTTGGAATATCAGGAATTATCCGTAATTTGTGTTAGTATTACAACGTCTGGTTGATATAACTAGTGTAATTCTCGAGTAAATCATCTAAAGCAGAGCATTGCATCTAATTAAGCACTAGACCATATAGCGTGCTAGTTCGTATTCAAGCATGCCTGTTATTAATTTAAGAGGTCCAATGTTCAGTTCTTGGTGGCTGTATTGGAAAAAGTTTCCTACAAATAGTTTTACAACAGTAAATGCTGGTGCTCTTTCTTAATTTGTGCACTCACGGTCCTCGCTTGTGGGATTTTTTACATACTGTTTACTTCAGAAGCTTGGCTGGAATTATATTCTATAACTGTTAAGAATTGGCCGTATGTATTACCTGACATTCCAGTCAATATTCTTGTCAGCTCAATGGAAGTCAGTTAAAAAGTGGGACATCAAAACAAAGCGTTTAGAAAATATCGTTCAAACTTTTCAATTTCGTTGCAATATTTTCGGATAACTGAGATTGTTTATTTACTATTTCAGATAAGTATTTCTTTAAAGGAATTTCGAACAATTGGTAAAGAATAATAAGTTTAACTCCATTGAAAAAGGTACTGTTACGTTTAATTTTTTGACATAAATTTATTCTATTTGCAGGCAATAATTTTTCAAAGGAAATCACTCCATTCTCTCTTTCTTGATTGTGCTTTACAAACTCACGATATTCTTGAAGTAAAATAAAATACCTTTTCTCTTAAATTTGTAACTTTTACATCAATTCAAGCGAAAACCTAAAATTTTTGTAACATAAATTTTTCTGAAATGAAATATTGCCAGACAATAAATAATTATTCCTAGCCGGCCAGCTTAANAATTTTTGTAACATAAATTTTTCTGAAATGAAATATTGCCAGACAATAAATAATTATTCCTAGCCGGCCAGCTTAAGTTTCGAGGACCCGTGGCTTTGTGACCATTACCAAAGTTGCTCTAAAACTTTCCCTACTTATGCAATTTTTTTTTTNGTTTCGAGGACCCGTGGCTTTGTGACCATTACCAAAGTTGCTCTAAAACTTTCCCTACTTATGCAATTTTTTTTTTAACCCCTCCTTTTCCATAGGGTCAGAAGCACTCTTTTTTTCCTACGCCACTTGTTTTATTTGGAAGGAAAAAGCCCGCGCGCGTGCATTTATCTTCCTTCCCCTTGCAGCGTCAGCGTTATTTTTTTTTTCCTTTCCTTCCGCAGCCGCGGGCCGATTGGCCGATAGAGTCGATAACCCTTCCTTCGCTTGCGGCAACCTCTTCCCCTCCAGGAAGAGGGAGTGGATTTTTTTGTGTCCTGTTTTCGCCCCGACTGATGCTATATGGGCCTGGAGTTCGGAAACTTCCGCATCTGCAGTTCAGCTGCACTGGACCGACCGCCGTGTAAAGGGCCGGCAGCTTACGTAGGTCGGCTGGTAGAGAGAGAGAGAGAGAGAGAGAGAGAAAGTGAGTGAGTGAATATGTTTGTGTGTTTATATATATGTGTGTATATGTATATATAAAAAATATGTGTGTATATGTATATATATGTGTATGTGTGTATGTGTATGTGTGTATGTGTATGTATATATATGTGTGTATGTGTGTGTATATATGTAGGTGTGTATGAATGTATATGTGAATGAATGGATATGTGTATGTATGTGTAGGTATGTATATGTATATATGTATATATATGTATATGTGTATGTATGTGTATGTGTTTGTATATATGTGTGTATGTATATATATGTGTATATGTATATGCGTGTGCGTGTGTGTGTGTGTGTGTGTGTGCTGAGGCTCACAATCAATGGATCAGCCAACTGTGGCCGTGCGAGACTCGCCGTCCCACCTCTAGCATATTCCGGTTTCTTCACACACTTTGAATGAAACCTTTGAAAAATTATCGTTTCTATGACGTGTTTGGTTGTGTCTCACAGGCGTTTCATACTGGTGTTAACATAAAATAACATTAAAGTGCTTTATATTTAATTTAATTGACGTTAACTTGCATTTTACCTATAAATTATAATAATTCATTTATAACTTATATGAACAACAATAGTGAAACATATGTGAGTTGTTAGTACCCAGAAAGAAATAGTTCTTATTAAGAATATTATTGCACTGGGTGCGCACGAATCCGGTGCGATGTCCCTTTGATGTGATTTTATAGCCTCGGTTAAACTCTGCTTGCGTGAGGCGGAGGAATAGCCTGAAAGTATATCTTTATCAGGGCTTCATAAAAGTTCGAAGTAACCGTCAATGGACTATATTTCGATACCGCATACAAGTGCAAGGCACTGTATTAACGTGCAATATTTGGTCGTCTTGTGGCTNCAATGGACTATATTTCGATACCGCATACAAGTGCAAGGCACTGTATTAACGTGCAATATTTGGTCGTCTTGTGGCTTTACAACTATAAGACTTAAAGGGGTCGCACGATCATTATGACGTTATAAACAAGAAGTTACTAATTACTAATGAGCCAACTTTTCTCTACATGGGAGCAAAATGTTTTAGTAAAATTCTTGATAGGCTAGATAGTAGGTAGGCGTTGACGTCTCAGTGACAGCAATTTCATTACAGATGAAACCATAAACACGTGAAACAGTAAAGTAGAAGAAATAGGCAAGTCTAAGGCAACGGGATCTGGGATAGGAGCTCGGAGCTGTTCATGCTCTGTCATTCCGGTCGGCCGGTGGGCATCTCGTCCGCCATATTGGATGTCCGTGAACTTGGACCCTTGAACCGGCAACCTTTACTGCGAAAGCACGACAAATTAAAAAATCCCCAATTTTTTTTAAATCATAAAATTTTTTAATAAATAAAATTATTATAATAAACGTATTTAAAAAACTTGCCTTTCCTCAGATCATCGCAGCATCACGCCCACAATTTCCTCGTCACCCCTCGCCATACCATCTATTTTTTTCATTCTATCATATTCAACCATCTTGGTTTTCTCGTTTGTAATTTGTCTCTACATTGCTGCAGACCACCATATTGGATTTCATATGTTCCCATCATCTTTGTGGCGCTAGTGTATTAATTCACCCACCAGGCGAATTNAGACCACCATATTGGATTTCATATGTTCCCATCATCTTTGTGGCGCTAGTGTATTAATTCACCCACCAGGCGAATTATCGATTTAGAAACCATGTTGGTATTTGTCGACCTTGACCATAACTCCAATTACTTAGAACTCAAAAAATCTAGAANAGACCACCATATTGGATTTCATATGTTCCCATCATCTTTGTGGCGCTAGTGTATTAATTCACCCACCAGGCGAATTGTCGATTTAGAAACCATGTTGGTATTTGTCGACCTTGACCATAACTCCAATTACTTAGAACTCGAAAAATCTAGAANGTCGATTTAGAAACCATGTTGGTATTTGTCGACCTTGACCATAACTCCAATTACTTAGAACTCGAAAAATCTAGAAAAAATAACAGTTCATACAATTGACAACTACTAGCTAGTCACAGCAAGGATTCATACCGTCTAACCATATTACCCAACGACTGACTCTACCTAAGAATAACTCCACCCAAGATTGGTTCCTGACGAGATTTACTGAGCATGAAACCAGCTCCTTTCGAGACCAGATCCTGCAAAACTGACTAGAACAACCGACCAGACCAACATGCCATACCACTCATCTATACAAACGATGATGGACAATCCAAAAACATTTTCTACTAAGAGTCTCGTAGCTAACCTCTTCGCACAAATCTCCGCAAAATTTNGATGATGGACAATCCAAAAACATTTTCTACTAAGAGTCTCGTAGCTAACCTCTTCGCACAAATCTCCGCAAAATTTGCGCAAAACATTTCTACCACAGGTGACCACACCAAAGGGTGATACTAACTTATCAAGCCAACCAACTAGTTGCGAAAGGTTCCTCAGAAATATTCCCCTCACATTATTCGTTCGCCATTTTAAACGACCCGATTAAGACATAATACTTCAGATCAATCCATAGCCTTCTGCTACACANTATTATTCGTTCGCCATTTTAAACGACCCGATTAAGACATAATACTTCAGATCAATCCATAGCCTTCTGCTACACATGCTCAAATAAATGTTATCTAAAACAGACTCGCAATCGATTGTTTATAACACTGATTTAATAAGTCTTTCAGAGAAGCAGAAACTGTATAAGAAATTAAACCCAAAAATTTAAACCATTGCAAAAAATCCCAAAAAATTAACAAAAAATTACAAAGTAATTAAATAATAGTTTTATCAATCTTTCAATCAATATCGCAATCGTTCCATAAACCAGCACCACAATCAGCACCACAATCAGCAATATATACCAATCCATTCCAATCCACACATCAATCCACGTACCATTCCACATACCAATCCACGTCAATTCACACAACAATCCACACACCAATCCACGCCAATGCACACAACAATCCACACACCGTTCCAAACACCAATCCACGCCAATGCACACAACAATCCACACCAATCCACACACCAATCCACACACCACTCCACACATGAATCCACATGNTCCACGCCAATGCACACAACAATCCACACCAATCCACACACCAATCCACACACCACTCCACACATGAATCCACATGACAATCCACACACCTCTCCACACCAATCCGCACCAATCCACACCAATCCTTCGCAATGCGCTGCACAATCTCTCCACATGCTCTATAATCTACTCCATAATCCGCTCCTCATGCTCAACCTGCTCCACATACTGCACAATCACTCCACATGCTCAATAAACTACTCCACAATCCGCTCCACATGCTCCATATGCTACACAATCGCTCCACCTGCTTCNTCCACGCCAATGCACACAACAATCCACACCAATCCACACACCAATCCACACACCACTCCACACATGAATCCACATGCCAATCCACACACCTCTCCACACCAATCCGCACCAATCCACACCAATCCTTCGCAATGCGCTGCACAATCTCTCCACATGCTCTATAATCTACTCCATAATCCGCTCCTCATGCTCAACCTGCTCCACATACTGCACAATCACTCCACATGCTCAATAAACTACTCCACAATCCGCTCCACATGCTCCATATGCTACACAATCGCTCCACCTGCTTCACATGCTCCACAGCGACCCATGCGAATCCTTTGATAAATCCAAATCCTTCGATCAACCCCAATCTTTCGATCGATCCCAATACTTCGATCGATCCTCCGATCAATCCTTCGGTTTGTCGGCCACCGATATGTATAGAAATTACATTCGTTTACCAACTATTTCCAAATTTGTACATGTCGACACAATTAATGTTCTGTATGCAGTTAACAATCCATGCATTTCATACTAAAGTCTTTATTATCAATCTATATGCAGTGTTTTCCATTAAAAGTCGAGGGGTCATAGTACTACTTTAAATTTGTAAGGAAAAAAAGAACACATGAAACAAAAATAAAAAAAAACCAATTATTCTATAACGATAATTTATTATTACTTTGTAACGACCATTTCAGAATAAAGTCGTTCATCAAATCATGCGATATATCACCGATCCATCAGTTTACTAATTATTGAAGATATCNCATTTCAGAATAAAGTCGTTCATCAAATCATGCGATATATCACCGATCCATCAGTTTACTAATTATTGAAGATATCTCAAATATTCGCGAGAAATATCAGTGTTTTTGAAGGTCAATCAAATATCTGAGTCTATCGACAAGTTCATTCGGGTCTTCGGAAAATAAGTTAATAGTTCGGATTTCTTGTATATACTGCAAAGTAAGATAAATACCTAAACTTATACAGTGGCAATTTTTTACAATTTTACTTCACGAAAACTTGAATCAGCAGAAAATAAAATAATCTCGTATAGTTGGTTTCTAAAAATCTCATACAAATTTGTTTCAGTAAAAATATATTTTTTAACCAAATCGTCATTCAATAATACACTTTAAAAACAGTCGAACACTTGTATTGGTACGTGTAAAATTTCTTAATAAATGTAAGTAAGTAGACGTTATATTTATATTTAAATATTTAGTTGCTGAATTTCTGCAGTTTAACCTACCTGATGCATGATCTACATTATATTAGTTTTTTAATCCACGCTGTTGTACGGAATTTCTCAATTTAAATTTTAACTTAAGAAAGTAACACATAATTCAGGTTTATTTAGGAAAACGAATTGGAAAAATATATTTTTATTCCTTCAATACAGCTTGAAACGTCTTTATGATATTGTTTTTTTTTCTGGAACCACAATAACAGGACATAAAAAAGCTAAGATCAAAAATAACGTACAATTTTTTCTNACATAAAAAAGCTAAGATCAAAAATAACGTACAATTTTTTCTGCAGTTTGTATTGTGTATTTGCAATACTACTACTGCAATTATAATGACTCGATTACACAGCCTTACANTATATTTTTATTCCTTCAATACAGCTTGAAACGTCTTTATGATATTGTTTTTTTTTCTGGAACCACAATAACAGGATATAAAGAAGCTAAGATCAAAAATAACGTACAATTTTTTTCTGCAGTTTGTATTGTGTATTTGCAATACTACTACTGCAATTATAATGACTCGATTACACAGCCTTACANATTTTTTCTGCAGTTTGTATTGTGTATTTGCAATACTACTACTGCAATTATAATGACTCGATTACACAGCCTTACAAAATATAGTTTTGAAGCAAAAATAATTTTTACCGATGGTATTTACAAAAAAATTAATTTAGCACTGATGAAGAAGAATTTGAACTATTTTTTTGATATTCTTAAATAATATCATAATTTTAAAACAGTAAATAGGTAACGTTTCATTTACTTAGTTTTATGAAAATATATGTAATTTATAATGTCAAAAAAGGGAAAAAAATTCCCTAACACTGCATTTGGCATCAGTATAAAGACTAAGAAAGCACAGCAATAGATAACGCTAAATTGTAAAATTGACAAATTTTTTTCAGAGTTATAAATATTTCTAGCAGGGTCATTTGCACTGCAGTGAAATATGCTTATACAAATTTACAACCTACGATATTGCTCGATAGTAATGCATCATTCTCGGTAAATATTTTCCTATGAGTTTGGCCAAAACCATTATTTAGCCAATCTCTTCCTTTAGGATATTTTTTTAATGATTCTTGGAGCGATGGCGAATGATTAAGTGAAATGATTCAAACATACGCCATTTCTTTACTATGTCGTTACAAAAACCAAGTCTGAGACGCAAAGAACGAACACAAAAAACGAGACGAGATTAGCTGTATTCCATACATATAAATAAAACGTATAATAAATCCCACATGGAATTTTGTAAGATATATAACAAAATAGGAATAAAAAAAACAAACATACAGAACGAATTAGCAAGTGGAAGAAACTGAAAAAAACCAAGAACACACCACCAAATCAAGACAGTACAGACGGACACAGAGAAAAAAAAATATTCGCACAAGACAGGATGATATAACGATGAAGTAACAGTTGCAAAGCTAGACGACACAACGATGACGACACACAAGAACACAGTAGGTTTTCTTAGACGAGTTTGTCGNTAACAGTTGCAAAGCTAGACGACACAACGATGACGACACACAAGAACACAGTAGGTTTTCTTAGACGAGTTTGTCGCGATGTTTCGGGAGCTAATATCTGCTCTAGTATTCGTATAATAATTCGTTCTGTAATTTCGTTTTTATTTCGTATTTTGTAATGTACCTGACAAAGTACCTTGTAGGATTTATTATAGGTTTTATTGATATGTTTTGAATACAGACAATCTCGGCTAGTTTTTTGTGTTCGTTATTTAGTGTCTGAGACATGGTTTTCTGTGACGACATAGTAAAGCAATGGCGTATATTCGAAATAACAATTTCTTGCGTTTCTATGTTGTCTTCAACAAAAACAGTATCATTCGATAACCCGTTGAGCATTATTTTATGCCCTCCCGTGTTCTACGCTAGCAAACGTCTAGTCGATAGGCCTTGGCAGAAGTCGAAGGGCAGTCTTGCAATTCAGAGAGTGAGAGAGAGAGAAATCTTCCATGTGAATCTGGAAGCGCTTGTCAAGCTGGATGTGATTTGTGAGGCTGTTTATCATCGTCTCCTCCAGCAGGCGAGGAAACTTTGCAAACAGAACCTCCCCAGAAGCCGGTAATTACGGCCCTGTGATGGGCAGCCTGCTGATGAGCGCTTATTGTTGGCATGAGAGACGGGGAAGGCTGACGTTGAACCTTCGTCGAAGGCTCAGAAACTGCCACGTTTGGATCCTCTGTGCCTAAGACTTTGCACTGCCCTTTCCCCTGTGATGTACGCTGAGAACCTGAATAAGTGACTTCAGCCAGGGTTATACACTGAAGAGTAAAAAAAAACTGGTATAGGCGTGCGTATGCAAATAACAGAGGTATGGAACCAATCAGNGGGGAAGGCTGACGTTGAACCTTCGTCGAAGGCTCAGAAACTGCCACGTTTGGATCCTCTGTGCCTAAGACTTTGCCCTGCCCTTTCCCCTGTTATGTACGCTGATAACCTGAATAAGTGATTTCAGCCAGGGTTATACACTGAAGAGTCTAAATAACTGGTATAGGCGTGCGTATGCAAATAACAGAGGTATGGAACCAATCAGAGTAACGCGATGCGGTAGGCAGCCANTAACTGGTATAGGCGTGCGTATGCAAATAACAGAGGTATGGAACCAATCAGAGTAACGCGATGCGGTAGGCAGCCAGATCGGTTACTGCTGCTACAATGGCAGGTTATCAAGATTTAAGTGAGTTTGGACGTGGTGTTATTAGTCGGCGCACGAGAGATGGGACATAGCATCTCCGAGGTAGCGATAAAATTTAGATTTTCACGTACGGTCATTTCACGTGTGTACCGTGAATATCGGGAATCCGGTAATACATCAAATATTCGACATCGCTGCGGCCAGAAAAAGATTGTAAACGAACGGGACAAACAACGACTGACGAGAATCATTAAACGTGATATACGCGAAACCCTTTCTCAAATTGGCGCAAATTTCAATGCCTCCTGCATACCTTCAGACATTAGCCGAGTCCATGCCACGTCGTCTTGCGGCACTTCTGCGTGCTTGTGGGAGCCCTACATGATATTAGGCAGGTGTGCCAGTTTTTTTGGGGTCTTCAGTGTTATTTCAAAGAATCATCATTTAAGAATTTGTTATCTACCGGATAATATGTGGAATACACGGACAGGCCAGTTAAATTCATGAGAAGTCAGCAGGAATCGCTGCTAGTCGGGAAATTCCAATACAATTGTACTGATTCAAGTGGAAATGTTTCAAATGATTTGCAGTCACATTCGCTGACATGAAGAATTTTAACTGTTTCCCTTTTAAGAGTTTAGTCTACTACGTACTGCTCACCGGCAGCTTCACTCGCAATGCGAGATACAGATCAGAAAGGAATAAGTGGAGAGATTTGGGTGGTTTTTAGGTTAGCATCGACATCTTGAAAGCCGACGAGGTTGAAGCGAGGTGAAAATGGAGCAGCGCCAGAATGCAAAGGCCTGAGAAACGGAATATCCCCGAGTAAACCGGCCAACCAGCGGTATCGCCCGGCAAGATTACCACATGCGAAAATCTGGGAGAACCCTCCGCCGGGAATCGAACCTGGTTCACCTGGAAGGGAGGCGAGTACTCTTACCACTTTACCACTGCGGCCCCAGGAAAGAATGAAAAACCAAAACAAAAAGTGTTATATAGACGTGGACACGTCTTTCAAATTAGACCTACACATGGAGTACAAGGAGAGAAACGCCTATGTGTCGGTTTTCGTAGGGCAATACAATGAGGCGACAAAATTCATGGGATACCTTCTTATATTGTGTCGGGCCTCCTTTTGCGCTGCGAAATGCAGCAACTCAACGTGGCATGGACTCAAGAAGTCGTTGGAAATCCCTGGCATAAATATTGAGCAATGCTGCATATATAGACGTCTATAATTGTGAAAGTGTTGCCGGTGCAGGAGTTTGTGCACGAACTGACATCTCCATTATGTCCTGTAAATGTTCGATGGGATTCATGTCAGGCGATCTTGGGGGCCAAATCATTCGCTGGAATTGTCCAGAATGTTCTTCAAACCAATCGCGAAAAGTTTTGGCCCGGTGATATGGCGCATTGTCTTCCATAAAAATTCCATCGTTGTTTGGGTACATNACCAATCGCGAAAAGTTTTGGCCCGGTGATATGGCGCATTGTCTTCCATAAAAATTCCATCGTTGTTTGGGTACATGAAGTCCATGAATGGTTGCAAACAGTCTTCAAGTAGCTAAATATAACGCTTTCCAGTCAATGATCGGTTCAGTTTGACCAGAGGACCCAGTCCATTCCATGTAAATACAGCCCACATCATTATGGAGCCAACACCAGCTTACACAGTCCCTTGTTGACATCTTNACCAATCGCGAAAAGTTTTGGCCCGGTGATATGGCGCATTGTCTTCCATAAAAATTCCATCGTTGTTTGGGTACATTAAGTCCATGAATGGTTGCAAATAGTCTTCAAGTAGCTAAATATAACGCTTTCCAGTCAATGATCGGTTCAGTTTGACCAGAGGACCAAGTCCATTCCATGTAAAAACAGCCCACATCATTATGGAGCCAACACCAGCTTACACAGTCCCTTGTTGACATCTTGGGTCCATGGATTCGTGGGGTCTGCGCCACACTCGAACCCTACCATCAGCTCTTACTAACTGAAATCGGAACTCATCCGACCAAGCCATGGTTTTACATTTGTCTAGGGTCCAACCGATATTGTCACGAGCCCAGGCGAGGCACTGCAGGCGATGTCATGCTGTTAGTAGAAGGCACTCGAGTGGGTATTCTGCTGGCATAGCACAATACAGCCAAAGTTTGCCGCATTGTCCTAACGGACACGTCCGCCGTACGTCCCACATTGATTCCTGCGGTTATTTCACGCATTGTTGCTTGTCTGTTAACCCTGACCATTCTGCGCACACGTAGTTGGTCTCGGTCATTAAGTGCAGGCGGTCCGCCACTGCGTTGTCCATGGTGGGAGGTTATGCCTGAAATTAGGCATTCTCGGCACTCTTTTGACACTGTGGATCTCGGAATGTTGAATTCCCTAACCATTTCTGAAATTAAATATCCCAGGCGTCTAGCACCAACTACCATTCCGCGTTCAAAGTCTATTAATTCCCGTCGTGCGGCCATAATCACGACAGAAACCTTTTCACATGAATCACTTCACTACAAAGGAAAGCCCAACCAATGCACTGCCAATTTATACATTTTGTACGCGATACTACTGCCATCTGTATATTTGCATATTGCTATCCCATGACTTTTGTCACCTCTGTGTTAATCCTGACACTATAGTTTCGTGACTAATAATACGATAGGAATAAATGTGGTCTTGTTAGATCGGAAGTACTACCACGACACGATCGTGACCTTGAGTTCGCACCGCGCATTCTCACGGCGCCTAGGTAATGTTGGTTGTTTTGGTTTGTAGGGGAGGGGGTATCTGAACATATTTTGTGGATGGGAGAAAATTTACGGGCTATATATCTCTTGACTCCGATGTTCTAGCGCTGATTTTGATATCAAAGGAAAAATCTTGTGTAGATCTGTCGATTTAATCAACAAAGGCCAAGTATCTATTTCATTATTTTGCTTTTCACTCGCATATCCCACAGAAAATATCAATTTCCTCCTTACGCATAAGTGTTCACGTGAAATCCAAGATCGTGTCTTTTACACTGCTACGACACGATGTTTTATTTTTAAATATTCGTATGTTCGTATAAAATCACTAAGAGGTAATGTAGTTGCGAGTTTTCCTAGCATGGTAAAAAATTACACAAATCAACAATTACACTGGTCAACAAGAAAAAAAAAATTTTCTTTCACAAGGACGAAATAAACAAAATCTAACTATCTTTACCATGCTGAGTTAAAATATGTTCTCAAATTTTATCCATCAAGCAGGTTTTTTTTTGTGGCACGTGTTTAAATTTTAAAAGAATTAGTACTTACGAAACAACAAATAATAAATATACGGCTAATTTATGCTTACCTAAAAAGTTTTATATGATTATTTTCGGCCATATTTTACGTTCGGGTCTCTCTTCGTGGTCCAGCAGTAGTCGGCCAGCATATTGGGACTCCATTTGCCTTGGTACCTCTTTTACACAGTAGAAATCTGCTGATGAAAACGCTCACCATATTCATCACAGATAGCCCCAAGATTTTCAGGTAATCGGAAACAAGCATTCATCGTGTAAAAATGGTTTTCATTTCGTCGTCGATAGTGGTGGATAGCAGATCGTTACGACTACATTCATCTACCGCGATCGTGTATGCAGTTACAATATGAAGACGATATCAATGGTTGAAGTCTTACCATCTGTAACACTAACTGTATCGCTATAGTGATTCGCTCCTTACATCGCGACGAAATGGAAATATTCACTGCATCAACTACGATAACTGTGATGTAGTGTTCACCTGCAGTGATTGTCTGAAAAGACATAGCAAGATGTTCAAAGACAAAAGACAATGTTTGTTGTTCATCCGGAAGTGAGTGATGGTATTGTACCAAGATATTAACTTGCAGCCNGCAAAGACAAAAGACAATGTTTGTTGTTCATCCGGAAGTGAGTGATGGTATTGTACCAAGATATTAACTTGCAGCCTACCAGACATTTAAAAACATATAAAAGTAAGTACATTTTGGACGACAGGAATTTAAAAAATAAAACGATTAATATTTTTAATTTTTTTCTATTTTTGTATTTATTCATATTCTCAACCAAATCACACACCTACAAAATATGTCATTCAATGAAGCCTGTAGCTCTAAGTTCATCAATAATCCAATTTATCTCTTCACCGACAGAAAGATATCCTCTTCTGTGCAACGGAACCAACATCCGCACTCTATAATCCAAGTAATTGGGGTCTTCAGAAAATAAGTGTCTATTATTTACGTCACTCTTCATAGAGGGTTCACGATACATGTCTGCATTTATGTTCTTCTGTATTAGTAGGTTGTGAGATACCTCTAGAACATAGTACTAGGTTCTAATCCATGATTCTTCTGCCCCAACTTCAAGTAGCTATTATCTTCAGCAACACGTTTACGCTTTCACTTTGCAGATTTCGTCACTTCATTATCAGTATAATATGCATATTTCACAGCATCACCAGCAGTCTTAGAGGTCACATTTTCGATCCCGACATCCTGTTTATTTGTAACATCTTGGTTTTTCACTTTACATGTTAGCGGTGCATGTTTGTTGTTCGCAATTTCTGAAGGTCCATATGACTCGCACGTTTCATAGTGCATGTCTACAACGCTCGTATTTCCTTCTTCACGCACTGTTTTGGAACACAATGCAAGCCCGGGTAATTTTATGGGTGCTCAAACCAATGTTAGTTCACACGACGAATCAACAGGAAGACTAGCCGTATCATTGTCTTGCACCAATAAGTTCAATCCAAGCTGCTGTCTCGTGTCAAGCAAAGGTGTGTTACCTTTTCATGCACCAGTGTGTCTTTTTAGATTATCACTTCTACCAAATACTGCACTGCACATATCACATTATAGTATTCTGAAGGTCGGTTACTTTGAACATTCGCTCTGTTCATGGCGACGTGCATTGCAACTTTTACTGCAGGTCTTGCCACAGTAACTGCATTGTTTCCCATGCAATTGCTGAACAACCGGCGAATGTTTGCATTTAGTCGTACAGGATTTACTCGATTGCATGTCCTCGGTGGTTTTCATCATTTTCAAGCATATGTGAACTCACACTCTTGTACTAATACACAGTGCTGACTCAATCCTACCTTCAGGCAGTACGGTGACGCATGTGTCAGTTTTACAACTGTGTGATTTTCTGCGGTTGCAGTAATTTATACCACCATTCTGCTGGTCAAAGACAAAGCAATGATGTAATTCTCGGTAGTGGGATAGTGGTAAATCAGCGTGCGCCTATTTGCTAAGTGGATAGTGCCAACATGTTCTCAGCTCTAGATGATTAGGGTCCAACCCTAACCCTTGGTAACAATTTATTCTTCCTCTTGACATAAATGGTGTATACTATCAACATAAGAGCTTTAAAATTGCAGATACACGATTCAGAGCTACATTCGAGGTCATGAAGGCTCTGGTACAATATTCCCCATATCTGGGCTTGGTTTCGTATAGTTACAGTCCAGCCACGTATTATATTTGACTGCACCATTTTTTGAAGTTAAACTTCTTTTGGCGCATTGAGAGTAAATGTTTAGTGTGAAACGGAAGTTGCGCGCGCACAGTGTAACGAAATTTGGCAGTAAATGTGGTAGAGGTATAACCCAACGCGCATGGGAATACAGTTGCGCGTGCACGACAGTGAAAGTGGTAGAGATATGACCAAACGCACATGCACGTATCGACTAGCTATGTACAAACGCAAGGTACACAACATATCCCGTGGTTATATTTAAAACCGACAGAAAATCCGTTCGTGTTATAAGCAAATTGAAAAACATTTCATTTATATAAGTAATTCATTGTGAATTTTAATAATTAATTTTACTTACATTGTGCCGGTAAAATNGAAAAACATTTCATTTATATAAGTAATTCATTGTGAATTTTAATAATTAATTTTACTTACATTGTGCCGGTAAAATTATGCCAGCGGCAAATTTTTTTTTATAAAATTTTGAAAGTGTTTTCAAGTATTTGAGGTTCATTTTTAAAGTATTATTTTATTTAGTTATACTTCTTTTGGCGCATTGAGGGTAATTTAATTATGTTCTTTAATCAAACCTTTAGTAATTGTACTTACTGTCTTTCTTCAGTAATTTTATCTTTTATTCTACTTACATAAAATTATTTGCATACGTAATAAAATTTTATTTTAGTGACGCCAAAAAAGTATAACTTCTAACGCGCGTACATAAGTACACGCAACCAATTTTTTCTACCTCATAGGGAAGTTGGTCTTTATTATATTATTTTTCATACATGACAGGAAGGAGCGAACATATTTCGATGTAATTGTCATATTTGGTAAAACTTAATTTTTTAGAAGCCCCCTGAATGCAGATCGCTTCAGGAAAAAGCTATTAACATTATTCATTGACTCGCAGAGCACTGACTTCGGTTGTGTTGTACAATCAGATGATGATGTCGATGTGGCAGGTGAAATATCCGTTATACTATTTGCGGCAGCTTGTAAGCAATTTTTATATTTTCTAAGTTCCAGNTTATACTATTTGCGGCAGCTTGTAAGCAATTTTTATATTTTCTAAGTTCCAGTTGTCTATTTAAATCGTTAACATGTTCATACGTTCTTCGACCCTTATCACATCGATATGTCATACGAATGGTGCTCCTCACACAAGTAGTATTTTCATGTCTCGTTGTGTCGTATGCATATGTAAACTTCTTGTCACAATAGTTGCATGGATGTCTTGGCGTGTGCAAATTAATGCGCTCAACATTTGTAGATGATCTCACACATTCACCTGGTACTTTCCGCTGATGTCGATTGCCAGGTAGTGCAGGGAGACCCTTAAATATTGCATGATGTCTTTTCAAGTTGCTGTGATGTCCAAACTGAGATTTACACTTTTCATATTTAACATAGCACGACCTGCGTTCCGATAACAACCAGTTTCATGCTGTCTGCAGTTGTTTATGCTCTAAAAGGTGTCTTCTTGCAGTAGCCACACACATAACTTTTCTGAATATTTTCCACCGTCGAAGAAGAACACGCTCCCCGTAGCTGCTGTTCAGTTTTTGTGACCTGAATAGCAACTGAGCCGGATTGCCTATTCTGTTTTGATAGATTACCACATTGCAGCGTAAGCCTAACACAAGGGCTGGGAAATTACGTCCAACATATGAAACCGCCCCACACATGAAAAATTAATTCACGTAATAGAGTAAATAATTTAGGACCAACATATATGCAAATGAGCTGCGAGTACGATGTTTTATCGAACCACTACTATAATGAAAACCTGATAGTTCCACAATCCACAATAGTGATACCAGTGTTGCTAATGCGTCGAGAATTTTAGTAAAACATCATGTGTTTAAACCATTGGTAATGCATGACACGTCGACACTGCATCATACTAATGAACAGATATGTAAAAATAAATGTGAAGGAAAATAGTTACAAACATTTACAAACCGATTCATATTGCGCGAGCAACGAACACGGTACGCTATGTTCGGCCAAAATAATGTCTGTTGCGAAGCACGGGAGCAACACGTTCGACACTGCTACACAACAAATGCCACAGACATAAAAAAGGAAAATTGTTATAATCACATACGAACCCACACGTATTGCACAAGCGGCGACCACTGTTCATCGCATCAGTCATTGCTAGACAAGACCATGCGTCTGAATAGCCTTGATTAGTACAGCAGAATAGCAAACGATTTTCCCTACCTACACCCTCCGACCGCGCTATGCAGCAGTACANGAAAAACATTTCATTTATATAAGTAATTCATTGTGAATTTTAATAATTAATTTTACTTACATTGTGCCGGTAAAATAATGCCAGCGGAAAATTTTTTTTTATAAAATTTTGAAAGTGTTTTCAAGTATTTGAGGTTCATTTTTAAAGTATTATTTTATTTTGTTATACTTCTTTTGGCGCATTGAGGGTAATTTAATTATGTTCTTTAATCAAACCTTTAGTAATTGTACTTACTGTCTTTCTTCAGTAATTTTATCTTTTATTCTACTTACATAAAATTATTTGCATAAGTAATAAAATTTTATTTTAGTCACGCCAAAAAAGTATAGCTTCTAACGCGCGTACATAAGTACACGCAACCAATTTTTTCTACCTCATAGGGAAGTTGGTCTTTATTATATTATTTTTCATACTTGACAGGAAGGAGCGAACATATTTCGATGTAATTGTCATATTCGGTACAACTTAATCTTTTAGAAGCCCCCTGAATGCAGATCGCTTCAGAAAAAAGCTATTAACATTAGTCATTGACTCGCAGAGCACTGACTTCGGTTGTGTTGTACAATCAGATGATGATGTCGATGTGGCAGGTGAAATATCCGTTATACTATTTGCGGCAGCTTGTAAGCAATTTTTGTATTTTCTAAGTTCCAATTGTCTATTTAAATCGTTAACATGTTCATACGTTCTTCGACCCTTATCACATCGATATGTCATACGAATGGTGCTCCTCACACAAGTAGTATTTTCATGTCTCGTTGTGTCGTATGCATATGTCAACTTCTTGTCACAATAGTTGCATGGATGTCTTGGCGTGTGCAAATTAATGCGCTCAACATTTGCAGATGATCTCACACATTCACCTGGTACTTTCCGCAGATGTCGATTGCCAGGTAGTGCAGGGAGACCCTTAAATATTGCATGATGTCTTTTCAAGTTGCTGTGATGTCCAAACTGAGATTTACACTTTTCATATTTAACATAGCACGACCTGCGTTCCGATAACAACCAGTTTCATGCTGTCTGCAGTTGTTTATGCTCTAAAAGGTGTCTTCTTGCAGTAGCCACACACATAACTTTTCTGAATATTTTCCACCGTCGAAGAAGAACACGCTCCCCGTAGCTGCTGTTCAGTTTTTGTGACCTGAATAGCAACTGAGCCGGATTGCCTATTCTGTTTTGATAGATTACCACATTGCAGCGTAAGCCTAACACAAGGGCTGGGAAATTACGTCCAACATATGAAACCGCCCCACACATGAAAAATTAATTCACGTAATAGAGTAAATAATTAAGGACCAACATATATGCAAATGAGCTGCGAGTACGATGTTTTATCGAACCACTACTATAATGAAAACCTGATAGTTCCACAATCCACAATAGTGATACCAGTGTTGCTAATGCGTCCAGAATTTTAGTAAAACATCATGTGTTTAAACCATTGGTAATGCATGACACGTCGAAACTGCATCATACTAATGAACAGATATGTAAAAATAGATGTGAAGGAAAACAGTTACAAACACTTACAAACCGATTCATATTGCACGAGCAACGAACACCGTACGCTATGTTGGGCCAAAACGATGACAGTTGCGAAGCGCTGGAGCAACACGCTCGGCACTGCTACACAACAGATGCCACAGACATAAAAAAAGGAAAATTGTTATAATCACATACGAACCCACACGTATTGCACAAGCGGCGACCACTGTTCATCGTATCAGTCGTTGCTAGACAAGACCATGCGTCTGAAAAGCCTTGATTAGTACAGCAGAATAGCAAACGATTTTCCCTACCTACACCCTCCGACCGCGCTATGCAGCAGTACAGAGGCACACGAATTCCAATACCAAAAAACGCATAATATGCGAGCATCCAGCAAGGTACGTTACATTGGGCTAAAAAAAAAATACTATTCCAGAGTCAGGAATCAGTTGTGCGATGAGGTCGACACTGATACATGCCGACGCAAACAGATTTTAAAATTATATATAAAGGAAACTAGTTATAAGCACGTACCAACCAGCGTATATTACACAAGCGTCGAGCATTGTACGTCGCGTTAGATGATGATATTCAAAACCATGCAGCCCTGGCTAGTACGGCAGAATTGCCAACTATTTCCTTACGAACAGATCTGAATGAAACCATAAAATTCAGATTACAGTCAGCAATCGAAACTCGCATCACTAGCATTGGAATGCGTCCACCCTCTCCGACATTGTGCAATCAACTAAAATCTCGAGAATCGGAATGGTGGTCAGGTGGTTGGCTGACAGTGTAGGCACTGTGCAGGTCTCAGCGAGTCGAAGGGTTGTTACACACACTAGTTGTGAGTCAAGTCAGGATCCAGGGTGGCAGACCAGCCGAGTCACGCATGCACTTCTGTTTACAAGAGCAATTCAATTATACAAGGCAAGGAAAAAAGTAATTTCGTTTGAAATAATATATACACATACCTTTTTGTAAGGATGAAGGGAAAAAAACACACTGAGAAAGCAGATCTGTCCCGCTCGCAATAGCAGGAACCATGATGTCATGCGACCTTGACCTTTGACCACAATTGTGGTCGATATCTATGTTAGTGATAATTATAGGAAGACTCTGAGAAAATAAATTTACCCCACTCACATAGCAGGAACTATGACAACAAGCAACCCCTACCTTGGATGACGTTATGCTACATTGATCTGGACCTTTGGCCACCATCTGGAACAAAATCTACAACTTAAAAAAAAAAGTCACAATATTTTTTACAAAATTTTAAAATCCCAGAAAAAATTATAAAACTTTGGCTTTGTCTTCGACGGAGCTGAAAACAGGGGCATGCCCCCGTCTTCAGTCGCCGAGATCATTGGTGAGGGAGGGGGGTGGGGGTTAAGGCAAGATGGTGGGGTGATTGACATGTGCGCGATCAGCAAGACTGCGATAAGTATATGTACATTTAGAATTTGTGTGTGATTTGTATTGCTGTTCTTAGCATATGCGTACTTGTCATAGGTCGTAGAGTATATGCTTGCAACAAGGTATTTCATGAAGTTGCAGGACGGGGCAATGTACTCGAACATTCTTCTGACAGCATGGATGGCGCTAGCATGGTGTGACAGAGCGTGAAGTGTTTGTAAATGATTTGCACTATCCGGCTGGCATTTGCTAAATTTCTTCCGGATTACGACGAATCGTGCAAATGCCAGCCGAATTGTGCAGAACACATTTTGTGTGGGTAATTTTACTGGTTTTGAGGGAAATTAGGGAACATTTTGAGAGAAATTATTTCAATTTTGAGCATTTTTGAGAGAATAAAGAAAAATCTAAGGGAAAAAACGATATCAAGATGGCCGCCGTGGCACTGGGGCACCGCGCCAGGACGCCAGATCACGGTGAACCTATATTTTCTAGTTACTCGCCCCATAACCGGAGTCAATTCTACAGCATATTTTAGTACGGGGAAAACGCAAATTTTTGGTTCGATTTTCACACAGTCTCAGATCTGATAAGCGATCACTCTTTTGATAATTACAATTTTATAGAATACTTTTATATATGACGAACGGAAATCTACTTTATAAATGCGAAACAAATATAGAAAAGAATAGGTGAATATGTTACAAAATAAATTTTTGCCTGCTTTTTAGATAGTACTGAATTAAAATAACCGAAGTATTTGCTGTACTAAGTTGCGAGTGAGCGACTTGATCACAGCAGTTCAGTCAGGCGGGATCGGTACTAAACATTTCCGAAATTTATGAAGATATATTTTTAGTCTCTGATATGAAGACCCGGTCTATTTTATATGATTTGTAGTCTCACTTTTTTTTTCTATTTTCGTTCTTTTTGGTAATGTTTCATGCAAAAATTACTATATCGTATTTTTTGTGAAAAATAATCTGTGGGTTTACTTACACCCCAAATTTTCACGCAGCTAAATAAAAATATATTTTACTGAGTGGGATTTTACATTACAGCTGCCTGCAAACTATAGTTACCTGTTGTTGCTCTTCATCGCTTCCCTTTCCCCGTCCTGCTCGCAAGAGCGAAAAATGTGTGGCGAACGTAACCTGCGAAGCGGGTGGGATTTACAAAGGAATGCCGCCGCGTGCCACCACGATAGGCCTATTGCAACTCCCGTAATACCGAACTTGAGCGGATCGAATTTCTGATGTTACCTTTGAAAATAACGTTCTGGTTCATCGTCCTTGCGTCTTGTAAAGCTAATTAGGGTCTACAATGTTTTTAATTTTTGCTTGTAATGAAATTTTGAATCGTTTTCAAATTTGCTTGTTCTTATATACGTAATTTTCACTTTTAGACAAAAACTAATTTCTTCATGCTGAAAGTCAAAATTAACCGACTAGCTTCACGTGGAGATAATTCTGTTATCCCCGCATACACAAATATTCAGCGTGCTGGCTTGCCGACGATAAACTGCAGGACAAAGCGGTCTTGTGCGAGGGCTCTGTTTATGGCCGGCCGCTCACGGAGGTGACTTGCAACGTTTAGTAGGCGGTTTCGGCCGCTCAGGAGCGCATCTGTGTGTTGCTGCCTCTCGCAAAGTGTTTCTCCCATTCCCACCCGCCCATCTTCCCCCAACCCCTTTCCGCTGGCATTTTCGGGTGCGGGATGCGGCCGCAGTTGGCCAACCGTCATAAACAGGGGACTCTGCGGCACTCCCATATCCCTTNCCGCCAGTCCTCCCTCCCGCCCAACCCCCACAAACCTCCCCTGCGAGCCTTGCCTGCCCGTTGGCATAACCCTCTACTCTCTTTCGCGAAAGACCAGCAGCGACAGTTCTACGGCATTGGTGAATACTAGCCCAAGCGTGCGTCGTTCTATCCCCTCTTCATAACCGCAGAAGCATCGCCACACAGGCTGCAAAATTTTTTTTTTTCTTTTCTGCAGAAATAATTGCGGCAAATACTAAATATTTTTTTTGCAGGAATTCTCACACACAATTTTTTATTGGGGAAAAAACACTTCTACGACTGACGTTTAAGGGCTCCGCCATAGTTTTGGTATAAAACATAAGTTTAAAAAACGGTTTCATTTATTGCAGTGGTATCTGAACACGAAAAGCATTTACCTGAGAAACGTTTCGTGCACGAAGACATTTTTCAAGTTTTCCTCTCAACTCCTAGTTTCCTCAACTTCTTCGGGTGCTTGAAAATGCCTAAAACGGGCGTTTTCATAATCAGTTTTAGCTGCTAGAGTTGGCTTAGGACATGCATCCTGCTTTTACCTTTATAAGTGTACCATGAATATATATGGCCGCCGTTCAAAATCACCGAAGCGAGGTGGCGCAGTGGTTAACTTTCGGACTCGCTTTCGGGAAGACCCAGGTTCGAATCCCGGTCCAGCCATCCTGGTTTCAGTTTTCCCATGGTTTCCCGAAATCACTCCAGGCGAGTGCCGGGATGGTTCCTTAGTATTACAGGCCATGGCCGATTTCTGCCATGTTCCTGCTACTTTAAGCAGCTGGCTTCGTCCCTAATGACGTCGCTGATGACGAGACGTCAAGCACTACACGCCTACCTATAGGCCATTCACTGTAAAGTGAGCACTTTTTAAGGCCCTATCGAAATGCATTAACCCCTTATAAACATATTGTATTGCAGCCTCAGACGTCAGGTTTTATGAGTGGTGAAATGTGTACACCGTGTTTGTTAGTCGTATTGCAATGTTTATATTAAAAAGTGGCGTAAACTTAGAAATTTGTTAAAAGGAAAATTTGAGCACGACNATGTGTACACCGTGTTTGTTAGTCGTATTGCAATGTTTATATTAAAAAGTGGCGTAAACTTAGAAATTTGTTAAAAGGAAAATTTGAGCACGGCATTGAAAAGTTATACACTTTACCGTGAATAGCCTGTACTTATGTATCTGCCACTTAAAGTCACATCCAGGCGAGCCGCCAACGGATAGATGCAGGTCAGCTGAGCGCCTTGCGCGTAGAGGCGATGAGTCAAGTGGTTAGTGACCAAGAGTCCGCCTTATGGCACCCCTTCGCCTATTTGTTATCTCGCTCATAATAATTATTCAGAAAAGCACTTATTTACAAGTCAGGCATATAGCCGAAGAGATTTCAGAAGTTTTCCATGCATTCCAAATGGATGGAATTCCCAAAAGAAAATCGATGTTACATCGACGTTGCTCGGCCGATTGTATCGATAACATCGATGATTTGTATCAATGTTTTACCAACACTAAAATAAAAATAAAATATTTTTGTTGAACAAAAGTTGGTGGGCTTTAACAACAAAAGTATGTTACCCGCAGGCGCTTGTTTATGACACCAATCACGTCTACATATGGAAGATATCATATCTATGCTAATAATATTCATGAAGTGATTGTTTTCTCTCACGTAACTTCTGATATTAAAAAAATACCAATTTAACGTCGAAGTTTTCAAGGGTTAGTTTCTCCTTTGATAATCACGTTAGGTCTTATGGTTTCCNCACGTAACTTCTGATATTAAAAAAATACCAATTTAACGTCGAAGTTTTCAAGGGTTAGTTTCTCCTTTGATAATCACTATAGGTCTTATGGTTTCTGACTCCTTTTCAATAACAAATTTTCTCACATAGTTTGCTCCTGATGTTCAGGATAATGCTATATACGGTGCTACTTAACGAAGAATGTTATGAACTGTTAAAAGCATAAAATATGACAGGTTTCATAAGATAATTGTTAATATCACAAACACTTTGTGAGTATTTTGGGGTTTATGAAACATAAACACGAGTTTTAATTAATTGCAAACATGTTTCACCAATTCGTGGCTAATTTTGACAACTTTCTCTCAATACATTTCTTTTGAAATTATAAAAATAATACTTCGATGCAAAAGTTAACAATTTATTTCAATTAAAATGAAAATATTGGTCGGTGATATTTTTGGCTGTGGTTGAACTGAAATTATTTTTTAAATGCTCGCTGTATCGTTTGCTCCATAATAAACTTTAAAAAAAATTACATAAAAAATTGTTTATTACTTAATGTTTCAATTTGAAACTGAAATAAAATAAGTGAAATTCTACATCGGTTTAAGAAGTGAGAAAAAAAATTACGAATTTTGAACACAAATATTTTTCTGTAATTTCGATTTAACTAAAACGATTATAATTTTACATGTTATAAATTGCATTAAAATTAGGAACATTTTCATTGATGTTCCATTTAAGACTATAAATGATAACACTTCAAAATAAACTAAAAAATACCAGTTTGATTAGTTGTGCAAAAATACATAATCTAGTAATCTACTGTTATTTAGGTGCTCGTGTTCGTCAGACATGGAGTGAAGCAGCTTGTTACCACTTTGTACGAGAAATGTGTCGTAAACTTGTGACTGCGACAAATTTATGAACTACGTAGATTTTTCTGAATACGGTATTAACATTGATCTGATCTTTATCGCTGATGTGGTGAATATTTTGAAAGAACATGCCTCTCATTCTGCCTGAATAAAAGGCGATCGTTCGAAAAGCTACAAGTACGTCACGATCGAAACGTCAGGGAGGAAACTGGATTTTCAGGTCGTGAGTAGTATAAAACGTGAAGAAACATTCAGCAGACCTGTTTTTCAACCTCTAAACCAAAAGTTACGAAAGCGAAATGATGTTTAAGGCTTACATAATAATTACCCACGCGTTTAGTGGTCTATTTATTGGTAATAAATGAGACTATTAAATTGAAAACACGCCAAACACACGATTGACGAGAACAATTTTGTTGGTAGTCAACAGTGTGCTGGAGGACATCAGACTGCGGCACGTTGAGGTTTGAACCCCGTGCAAAATATGTCTGTAATACAAACAAGGCTGAACTGTGACTTAAAACATGTACAATTGTCAATACACACATTACAAACCATTTCATTCAGTACTCGTTTGATCCATCACACAGTGTCTTAAAGATATTACATCTTCATTAACGTCGCACGGCCGTACAGGTATCCTCGTTTTCATATTTGCCATCGTAAGCACTCATGATAGAGTTTACTGACGGATATTTTCTCTTACATTTATGAACAGAATTTAAAAGGAAGAAGAATTATAGTTTGTCAACTGTTTATGTTTATTGAAAAAGTTTACGGGATAAAATTGTGATTTTAAAGCCNGGAAGAAGAATTATAGTTTGTCAACTGTTTATGTTTATTGAAAAAGTTTACGGGATAAAATTGTGATTTTAAAGCCGTATTTTAACAGTTTCTGTATTTCTGAAGTTGTAACAATCACAATAAATAATTTTCAAAATCTGAATTTTGCTGAAATTTTTATTACGTATTATTAAAACTGAATAATCCATAAACTCGTTTAAAACCTGCGAACTCATAATTTTCAAGTAACAGTTTACTCAACATTCAGATTTGTTCGTCAAGTTTAGCAAGATGTTGCAACCANTGAACTCATAATTTTCAAGTAACAGTTTACTCAACATTCAGATTTGTTCGTCAAGTTTAGCAAGATGTTGCAACCACTAAAGAATTAAAAAATTCACATAAGAAAATGTTTAACCACAGCTACCTTAATCGTAGAGAATGTGTTATAAATAGGCAGTGGGATTTCAGTTTATTAGATAGTCTGTATTAATTAGTACATCTCAAAAATTAAAATATTTTCTTGTTTACTTATTTTATAAAGTAACATGCTGGTGAATCGTTATTTTTTACAGTTATCATATAAATTTCTGGTACACCAAGTACAATACAAACGTACGTTAACTCTTCAAAAAGCCTGTAGCGAATTTTAGACCTGTATGTCATAAAAGTTCATTAAACATCTATCTCAGACGAGTTTAAAAATAGAAAAAAAAANAGCGAATTTTAGACCTGTATGTCATAAAAGTTCATTAAACATCTATCTCAGACGAGTTTAAAAATAGAAAAAAAAAATAGCATTTAAAACTGCTATTCCAATAACTTCAATAAGTATGAATGTGTATCATTTTGAACTAATTTNGAAAAAAAAATAGCATTTAAAACTGCTATTCCAATAACTTCAATAAGTATGAATGTGTATCATTTTGAACTAATTTTTTATTTTGAAAAACTGTTATTAATTTGCGTTTAAATTGTTTACGTAAGTCCTTTGACGTGACCAGAACTCAATTTGACACGGAAGTTACAGAATTTTTGAAATTAAGTTCTAGTTATTGTTAAGTTACCAGGCTTACGAATATTGGCTAACCCATTAATAAGCAGTGGAATTCTGGAAAAAATTATTTTTTGAAATAAGAGGTTTAAATTATTCCTCTTTGACTAGGCTGTTCTGAAAAGTGGAACATAGCTTGACACCTCGCGGAGGAATTTTGAATTAATAACACAAAAGTGACTGTAATTAGAAACTAATCATACGCTGTCGAATCGAGTGTAAAGGTGTTCTGACTGTTCCAACAATCGATCAACAGATATTGATGCTGAGGTATATAGTGTGCACTAGATTTTAATACTACTGGGCGATCTTTAATTTATTTGTTTGTATAATGGGGTCAAGTGTAACTGTATATAGCGAAGAAACAACTTTAAATTATAAGAGTTAGTAAAATTTTTGTTAATCAGTTTAATCTTATTCCAGTTTCACAGTTAAATTATACATATGTATAATTAACAAAATTGTTAACAAAAAAGTAATTGTTATGTTACCGGGAAGTTGAACTTGAATGTCACTTAATCCCTCGAATATTCGAATCCGTACCGGATGTCGTAACAGCGGGAAGACTGGGTATGTTTGTTCAACAAGCGGTACATATATTCACCTCACTCACGTTGAAGGTGTATGGTGGCTTCATCTCTGACAGAAGGGCTATTTTCTCCTTAAAACATTTCCCCTCATTCTAGGAAGACGCCTATGTAGTTATTTCATAATTTACCTCGCCAATTCCTCACCCACTAAATAATGTCTCTGATTTGCTAATGCGAGAGTAACAATTAAGATGATTATGCTCATTAGTAAACGAGAATTTTATATGCGCATTTTAATATATATATATATTTTTTGGGCCTTTCGAAATTTATTACGTTAAGTTTTCGCACCTTCAAAAATGGTTTCTCTTAGAAGAAGGTTTTTCATTATTTGGATGAAAATTATTTTTGACTTTGCATCATTCAAACGCACCGAACATTTTCGTAAAATGTATCAAACTTCTGAATAGTCTGCCAATTAAGATTGCAGTGCTTTAATTAATGCATTATTCTTTAAAGAGAAAGCGTACAACAAAATTTGTTCTGTTCCTTCGATAACAATTTTGAATGCCCATCCTTTTGTTACATTTGAAGGAGATTTCCAGAAACTCTCCCAAAGAAGACTAGTGCAGTAACAAAACAGTTTCTGTATAAGAGAGTGAATAGAGTACTTAATAGTTCAGACTTCTCTTGGGAGGCATAAGGTTTGAAACAGGTTTTCTATACCAAGCATAAACTAGTATTTTGTAGACATGAAATGCTCTCAGAGCACTGTTCCTGTTACAAAACACGGCTGTTTCGGTGTCCTCAAATTTTTATAACCGTTTCTTGAGTTTAGTTTATCCAATCACACAGGTTACAAATAGTAATAAAGGTCCCGATTCTCCAACCGGAGAGGAATAATATGTTTCCTGAGCAGTGATAAGAAACAGGACTCCAGGATGCTGGCTGCATCGTTATCCCACAACCGAGATGCTCGGGGAATGTCATTCGAAATGTTTACATCTGTTTTAAAGGATGAAGTCCTTTTTCATTNTCCCACAACCGAGATGCTCGGGGAATGTCATTCGAAATGTTTACATCTGTTTTAAAGGATGAAGTCCTTTTTCATTGAATGTCGTCTGTGTTGGCTTACGGTTTACATAATGGAATATATATATATATCTAATATATAAAATTCTCCCGTCACAGTGTTAGTCACTGAACTCCTCCGAAACGGCTGGACCGATTTTTATGAAATTTTTTATGTGTACTCGGTAGGTCTGAGAATAGATTTATATCTATTTTTTACACCCCTAAGTAATAAGGGTGGCCACCCCCAAACAATTTTTTTTTATTGTTTGAACAAAATTTTTATTTTTTATTTTTTTATGATGTAGCATCAAAAAATACATATCCTCCTAAATTTTCACCCTTGTACTACCAACCCTTATTTTTTTATATCGAAATTCTCCCGTCACAGTGTTAGTCACTGAACTCCTCCGAAACGGCTGGACCGATTTTTATGAAATTTTTTATGTATACTCGGTAGGTCTGAGAATAGATTTATATCTATTTTTTACACCCCTAAGTAATAAGGGTGGCCACCCCCAAACAATTTTTTTTTATTGTTTGAACAAAATTTTTATTTTTTATTTTTTTATGATGTGGCATCAAAAATTACATACCCTCCTAAATTTTCACCCTTATTCCACCAACCCTTAATTTTTTATAGCGATATTAGTAATTTAATAAATTTTACCCTAGGTCGATAACTGATCAATNTATCTATTTTTTACACCCCTAAGTAATAAGGGTGGCCACCCCCAAACAATGTTTTTTTATTGTTTGAACAAAATTTGTATTTTTTATTTTTTTATGATGTGGCATCAAAAATTACATACCCTCCTAAATTTTCACCCTTATTCCACCAACCCTTAATTTTTTATAGCGATATTAGTAATTTAATAAATTTTACCCTAGGTCGATAACTGATCAATTATCATCGATCATTTATCGATCTAGGTTACAATTTATTCCCACCAGGTGTCTCCCAGTGACACAGCACGGAGTAGCCGGTCTCCACTTTCTCTCACACAATAACCTTTCTCTTATTCATTTGTGCTCAGATCGAAGTAGTGACGTGTTTACAATTATATTTTCAATAATTAAGTGTACTTCTTAATTAACTTTATTATTGATCGCAAAGCTGTAATTGTTTGTATTTCCATTTTATTAATATTTATTAAATTATCTAATTTTATATTCCGTCATCGTCCACAGAGCTCCATGCCTCTTCCACTAATATACCACATCCTCACACACTTACAATAAGTTATAGTTCTTTTTTTCTAATACTATAATCACTAGAAATACTTTTTATGGCAAAACAACGTTTGCCGGGTCAGCTAGTATATATATATATATTTTTTCCTTTGCAGTTTTTTTTTTAAGCAAAATGGTGGATACAGAGCTGTTAATTTAAAAACTGTATAGGGAACAATTTCATCTAAAAGTAGCTCGGAAAATTTTAATAATATGCACGNACCTTTTTTTTTTTTTTTTTTTACACATGGTTATGTACTGTGCACGAATTTTCTTTTCAATACTGACTATGCGGACGGCTTAATAACCAAATTCGCTATGGCGCTATAAAAAAACACACGCATAAGAAAGACCTTAGTTGTAAAATTCATTAATTTATTAAATTTATTTATTAACGCCCGTATATTCGTATTGTACAGAAAGTTAGAATATATGACCGAGACTTATACAGTAATACCATTTGAGAGTTCTTTTACACCCACTCATATTATTGTTTTCATTCATTTCTAAACTTCGAATTTGATACCTTAGTGAATTAAAAGTTCTCCCTCGTTTTCAGCAAGCATGGAGCCGATGAAGGGTAATTTAAACCCTTAAATGATAAATGGTGCACGCTTTGTATGGTGTTAGTTTTAAAATTAGAAGCTTACATTTATTAGCCGATTGGTTGCAGGGCCGTTTCGACGTTCACATTAAAGGTTGCATGGTGGTATCTGCGAATGGAAGTGGTAAATTCATTCTTCTTTGTCTTCTCAAAAATGAATTATATCTCGAACAAATTAGGCGCTTTAATGTCACCACATTTACCAGCAAAGAGTGACGGAAGAAACTAACCGATCATTTTAGGTACCGCCAGTAGAGTTTAGTTGGTTCTTCGGTTGAGTGTCTACAATTTCAGTTATTTTCCTTATTAGTTTTACATCCTTCACATGATAGAGCAGATGAAAATCATTTCAAAATTTATACTTAAAAAGAATGGTTTACTTGATAACAAGACCACTATTGCGCCTTGTTCTAGCGAGAATATGTAGGCCTAATTAATTTAACTAATAAGTGCACACAAACTTAACTGTGATATATAATATTAATTATATTAGTAAGTGCATAACACTTAAAGATAATAATATTAAAATGGTGCTTTTAACTTATATTTGTTTCATAACCCTTACCGTTCTAGAATACTGTAAGATACTTTCTGGTCTTTGAAATACATTTTTATTGATCTTGCTAATAACGTGTTAGGAAGAGCGATGTTAGAACAAGCAGAAAACCCGTTTTCATTATCAAAAATACCTCTGTTTTTGGATTTCCTTTTATTTGTGTTTACCATCAACAATCACGAAATAAATTTCATATATATCCTTCTATGAATGTCACGTCGCAAGAACAATTTAATGAAACGATATACCAATTCAATGTCAGAATTCAACAAATTTTTCTTTCGTCACCGCCTCGGACGGAAGGTTTCTAGAAGTTGGACCCGTTTTAATATCTTGACGATGAACGCACTCTGAAGAACGCCCCAGAATTTATACCCACGTTGCAAACTCCAAAAACCCTCACCCAGAACTCCAACCCTCGAGCTTCTTGCAAATAATTCTAACACATTAATTTCTACTCATCCCGTCTAGGCCCATCTCTCGTCCTAACTTCTCAGAGGAACATCATTTCAGGAGAAAGTTTTCTTCGTTCTTCCTTCGTGGCCTGAAGCAACCCTCCATGACTTTTATTTTTTTTTTTTCACCCGCTCCTTTTCCAACATTTCTCACCCTTCCATTCCTCCGCACTTGGCCGAGAAGCTGGAAGCAATATTTTTTTATTTGCCGAGCGGAGAACGTAATGGGGTTTACTCATCGTTGCGGCAAGCCGGCCTTCTTACCTGGTAAACACTCATTATGAAGCCGGCTGGCCCGACTCTGTTAAAAACCCCGGAGCACGGAGCCGTAGGTCTTCTGGTACTGATTAGGGTTGCCCGTAACTCCCCTGGTTTTCTCTCCTTTACTCAGATAATCTGGAGGCGGGAGGGATTTTTCTTTTGCGCCCAGAACAGATTACGAGGAAGGAAACATACTGCTTAGAGCCCCTGGGACCTGGAAAATTATTTTCGTAGCTGGAGTCCCTTTGATAAGATATAAGTTGCTCTACGTAAATATTTTCCACCCTTGCCATTCGCTCAGTGAGCCATCGCTTCGAAATAATTATTCATCGGTTTTTAGGCTACCAGCCTATCTTCAGCTTTGCTGCTTACACTGAGTGATAAGTAGAGGCCTGCAAAATTCGCGTTTTTATTTTGTAACATGCTATACTTCGCTGTTGTATACCTTCGTGCGCACAGCTCGTGATAACATTGGCTACTGGCGACTATACGACGTCATTTACCTCTGTGACCGATATACTGGATATTGTTCGCTCAACAGTTGAAGGTTAACAATAGGCTAACAGCGTATATATATATATATATATATACACTCCCTCTTTTATTCAGATCAATTATACATTATATATACTATAATTTATTAATGAAATAGCGGTAAAACGACAATTTAAAGAAAGTAATTGATTTTTATGTTAACCAATTATAAAAAGCTAGTTATACATGACATATTAAGAAAACATCTAAACACATCATAAGTGAGGTGATTTTCTATGGGTTTGATTCAAAACGTGTGAAGAAACCGTGGGTTGGCTATAATGTATGCCCAAAACACACGAGACTCAAGGGTGGAGTGTCCCGAGAAGAAGGCGAATAAGAGTGGTTGAGGAGAAGGAGCGAGACAAAGAGAGATATTAAGGCCGTGCTGAACATCTCGGTTGCCCAATTTTTTAAACCATCGGAATAAATACCGTAGCGGATTGATCCGATACTTCCATCGCGGTAGCGCGTGTCAGAATGCCAAAATTCGTATTTTTTATATTGCTTTAGCGACTGTCAGAATAATCTGAACTGGATTGTAAAAAAATAAAAAATAAATAAATTACATTTTGCAACATGGTATCGTTGCATTTTACGTGTCGCCTATGACGCTGAACCATTTTTCTGGGGCAGGAAAATTTATTTTAAAATACACACAAAATTGTGTTTTATTTTGTTACTGGGTAAAACGTTATAATTTCCTTTTTTTTAAAAGTATAAACATATTAATGGTTGCAACAAGGCTTGAAATGTATATCGGTATGTATGTAACAGGACATATGAGACAATAACATGCTTTTTACATTTTGGTAACAATTTGGAACACGGCTTTCTCTACCATAGCACGACGATTGCCACGTTCATAAAGCGAGGTGGATTGCACCTTAGTCTGATGACAATCAAGTGGAACTACTAAACTAGCCCGTTGAACCCCCTACCTGATCGCAATAGAAGATATTTTACAAGTGCTGCTAGACCCACTCGACCAACAGAGAAACCTCAAATATTCACTACACACAGTAACTTAATTTTTGTACGTTTACAAAATAATGTTTGGAAACTTGCTGTCAAACATTTTCTAGGTAGCACTACAAAAAAACCTTTGTAAACTATGGAAGAAATTGCTTGAAAATTGTACGGGATATATTAAGTACTAGGTGTGCCCGCGGCTCCGCTCTCGTGGACTACAGAATTATTGTTTAGGTTTTTTTTTTAAATGAAGTTGAATTTTACTTAGTGTAATCTTCTACACTCTAAAAATATTATAAAACTTAACGTCTCGGTGAATTAAATGGTAATATAACATTATTATTATTTCTCTGTTATAGATAGATATAAGCTACCACTGAGTTTTGTTGAGGTCTTTTCATGCTACACAATTCTTTACTACATGATATTGTTCAATCTTTAACGGTTTAGACACCGTGTTGCAAGAGAGCGCGCTGGCAGAAAAATTTTTTCCGACTTCATTCACTAGTATAGTTTCTAAATTTTTTGAGATATTTTCTCGCTATAAAAAGTAGTTAAAATCACCTTTCTGCCCTCCAAATATTTCTGTGCAAAAAATCACGCCAATCCATTGCTCCGTTGCGAACTGAAAGAAGGACAAACAAACAAACACACTTTCGCATTTATAATATTAGTTACGATTAATACAAAAAAGTACTGTAACCTAGCGACGGATATCCTGTAGAGGTACAACAATATTTGTAGTAATGGTTGAATAAGTTTCCTGTTAAATCACAAGTATTTATTATTTGGACTCCAACAAGGCAATTTGTTTACTCTATGATACACATCAGGTATAATGGTATAAAAATTATAGGCCAGCCTCGACTGCACGAAACACATTTTGCGCGGCCCTGTCAGACATGTCCTAAATTAACTACGATTTAAAAATTTTCATTGGGTTGACGAGAATGAACCTACAACCTCTACATTAGAAGTAAGTATACTAACCACTACGAAACAGACACATTCATAGGTGGAATTATATATTTCAATGCGTTAAAAGTCGCTTGTAGGTTTTATTCTCGTGTTAATATCTTCAAAAGAGAACAGTAAGTGTTTACTAAGCTCGCCGCAGAATTCTAATTAGTTTTTCACTTAATAACGAAGAGTACGTTAGTCACAAGTAAAAAAAGTGGCAACTCTGTACATACCTTTAGACTGCTTGCCTCCACCAAGGTGAACCGGTTTCAATACTGGCTGGGTCATTCCCGGATTTTCGCAAGTGGGAATCGTGCCGAACAATGCCGCTGATCGGCGGGTTTTCTCGGGAATCCTGATCTTGCATTCCGGCGCTGCTCTATTCTGCATTCATTTCACCATCATCGACTCTCAGGACCTCGTTGTTAATAGCCACCCAAATCTCTAAATTCAAAATTGTACATATATGAGAAAATGAATGCTGCCGACAGCTGATACATTTTTCGAAGGGTTATTATTTTCTTTAACCCGGCATTCTGTTGCTAATTTTTGTAACTTATAATGTTTTATTCAAAGAAAGCCATATAAAACCATGTGAATGTACCCGTATCTTGCAACACACATTAACATTTAGCTGTCTAGGGAAACTGAACGAATATAACATATGCATTGAGAAATAATTCTAACTATATCTCAAAAAAATGTTTTTTTCTAAATTTACAAAAATTAGTTTTCATACAAATGTAGTTTATCTCCGCTTACAAAAAATGTTATTGTGATGCTATATACACTGAAGTGCCAGAAAACTGGTATAGGCGTGCGTATGCAAATAACATAANACGAATATAACATATGCATTGAGAAATAATTCTAACTATATCTCAAAAAAATGTTTTTTTCTAAATTTACAAAAATTTGTTTTCATACAAATGTAGTTTATCTCCGCTTACAAAAAATGTTATTGTGATGCTGTATACACTGAAGTGCCAGAAAACTGGTATAGGCGTGCGTATGCAAATAACAGAGGTATGGAACCAATCAGAGTAACGCGATGCGGTCGACAGTTAGATCGGTTACTGCTGCTAAAATGGCAGGTTATCAAGGTTTAAGTGAGTTTTAACAAGGTGTTATAGTCGGCACACGAGAGATGGGACATAGCATCTCCAAGGTAGCGATACAATTTGGTTTCTCGCGTACGACCATTTCACAAGTGTACCGTGAATATCGGGAATCGGTAAAACATCACATCTTCGACATCACTGCGGCCGGAATAAGATCGTGAAAGAACGGGACAAACGACGACTGACGAGAATCATTAAACGTGACAGACGTGCAACCCTTTCTCAAATTGGCGAAGATTGGATTTGTGGACTGCCCTGCAGGATTCATGGTGTGAATTGCCTCCTGCATACCAATTGCCTCCTGCATTCCTTCAGACATTAGTTGAGTCCATGCCACGTCGTCTTGCGGCACTTTTGCGTGCTCGGGGGGCCCTACACGATATTAGGAAGATGTACCAGTTTGTTTGGCTCTTCAGTGTATATACACACATAACAAGAAATTCATTCTCGCGACTTTTCATTTCAATATATTCCAATATTATTAAGCTTTGTTTTCTGTGCAAATAAGATAGCCGATACAAAACAGTTAAAGCTGAAATAAATTATCTGCTTTAATCGTAATCCTTCCTCTATATATTTAGCACCAAATCCGATGTTCACTTTTAAATACTTCAAACATTTATGAATTTAAAGTATACAAAATATTTTATATCAGTCATAATGACTGATAAAATTCTTTGAAATATAAAACTGTTCTAAAGTGCTACCCTCATCGAGCCAGGTATACACTTTTAAAAATAATTCATTAATTTTCCGGAGAAGTACTGGTAAAAATTTATCCGGAGGTGTCCGCAAACACTCCGTAAAAATTACGGACAAAACGATTTTGAAAAAACGGACTTTCAGTAAGTTTCCTAGGTAGATGTTTGTGCATCCAGTTTAAAATAAAAATAAGAAAGTGTTGAGTTTTCGTTGTGTGGGTGTTCTGCTGTGTATAAAGAAATATTCAAACAAGTTAGAACATTTTATGCGTAAGCCAGATTACACCCGAGTCAAAAAGTAACAAGTCCACAACGCTAACCACTTATACATATATATATTATCTTCAATTTGTTTTTATTGACATCGTTGACAGATACATTTGCGGTAGGAAATAGCGTGCGTGACGTTTGACAGTGTGAGTATACGTTTGATTAACTCTAACAGTAGATCAACTTGATGACAATTCCACAGTGCGCATGCGTGCGAATTGCAAGCTGAAGATCTGTCCCGCCTCGGAGGAACCGGGGCGCGAACTCCCGACCATCCGGTTACAAGTCGGCNGACATGAGGCATGGGGAACTCTCACACGATGTCCATGGCACAATTGTCTTATTTATACTATAGCCACGTAAGCAAGATTTCAATTTCTATTGAAGCAAGTGAATTTTAAGTGATGCTACATGTTACAGAAGACTGGTGCTTATTTTTAATATTTGAATGAATAGGGCTTGGTGGCGAGGCTAATCTTAGCTGCCGCAGAAACGACAAATTTCTTGTTACAGTGGCGAAGAAAGCTTCGTGTACACTCGGTATTCTTCGTCCCCGAAACCCGAAGCTCCAGGCCGTGCGGTGGTTTACAATGTCTTTGTGACAACGCTAACTTATTTAGTTATTCACGCAAATGATATTCTTGCAAATGAACAAACATTGTAGACTTACAAAACATAACTATGAAGATCAACCAAAATTCTTTAATTATATAGGAATTTGTAAATTTCCAGTAACAGAAATATTTACAGTCCACTACAGGAAAAAAAGTTAAATCAATCACTCATTTTCTAAACGAATATCTCATAGTTCTCATATTAAACATAATGTGTCATAGTTTCGGAAACATTGAAATTTTTTTTCGCTAATCTTGGTGTTCTTAGAAACTTATTTAACAATTCCAGTAAAATTATTTTAATAATTCCTTATAGTAAATTAACTTTCAATAAATACTGCATTCTACTAATTAAACTTTCAATTATCACATAAAGATAACTTGATGGTGTGAATGTAGAGTAAAGGAGGCTGATAAGTGATATCATTAACTCATTTCATTCCTAACGTGTGCTAAATTGAGTTTGGCTTGCACCCTAAAAGCCTTTAACAAATACCGCTCTGTATAACGAAGCTATTTTAATGGTAATCTGTAAGTGTTTGATAATGTTTTTAGCTTGTTTTTGAACAAAACATTCCCACATGTAATTACGTTAGGAATTTTTCGCTATTGATAGAATTGGAACATTGTTTAAAGTGATTCTTTATATAAAAAAGTTTCCAATATGCTGTATATAGCAATATACAACTGAATATCTAGATTATCTGACTAGGGATTATACAAACTATAAACAAATAGTGTTTGAAGATACTAAACTACATAAACTGGTAATAAGATTACAAGAAAGCGGCACCCTGGTCAGCTAAACGCACACAGACTATGGATCCAGTGTACTTTCTCAAAGGAGCGTAACAAAATAAATGTCCCGGGAAGTTCCACGAGAACACATGCGGCACCATTAAACTTCCCAAACGGCCGGGAGTTTATCTCGGCCGAATAAAGACACAATTAAGTTTTCTCGGCGCACAGCTTCCAGAAGTTATCTTCACGACCTTACTGTTTCATTTTATTACTGTATTTCTTCCCCAAGTCGAAACCAGTCGTAACTGACCAGTGTAGACCTTCACCTCTGAGGTCACGGGGTAATACTTATCGACGTTTAATCAGCTCACTCTCACAGAAACTTCTATTCTAAACGAGCCTTTTGTTCTATCATTTCTTTGTGAGCTCTCAGTTACGTTGTTCAGAACAATGGGCGCAGCTGAAGTTATTTTTGCCAGTGAATCTTTTGTATTGGCACGTCTGTTTTCTTGGCTGCTTTCAAAGATAAGATCCAGCTTCCAAACACTCTATCTTCATGAAAGGATAATTATTCTACCTATTACTTTGTAGAATTTTTTTTTTTGCGGAATTCAAAATACGTAGCCGTTAGTGTATCGTATTATTTTATATGAAGAATCACGCTTAAAGTTTTAGAGTCAGATTCATTCATGAGTCTGCAATAATTTTAAACTCAATAAATAAAATCCACGGCAAAAGCGAGCTTCAACACATAACGTAAAAAGCTCGTGCATACTGTGCGATAGCTGTTAAAAAAATTTTCGCGCAATCATTTTACGTTTTCCCTTAAATATACACATGTTTTATAGTGTTTGTTACTATTTTTGTTTCAAGAAATCAAAGTATCTCAATTCAAGTAAAATTAACTCTTCGGGAATCCGTCCAAATTATTTTGGTTTTAGAACGAACGATAAAAAAACTTTTCAAAAACCTGAAAAAATTGTCTTTTATGTGTGAAACAGTTATGGCATACTAGCTATTAGAAAGTTTTATTTTAAAACAAAACATAATGACTTTATCTTGATTACTGTTGAAACAAGTGATTTAGTAAACAGGTTAATGGAAATATTTTGCAAAATTACTTATTATTCTAATTTATAACTTCATATATCATGTGCCAACGCTGGAAAAACGGTTAAAGCGCTGAAATGTTGACACCCATCGCCAGATAGTAGAACACACAGCTGTATAAATCCGTAAGCTCAAAAGTTTGTGTTTCACATACAACACGTTAAAATAAAAACTGGAAAGTAAAGCAACAAAACCTGACGTTGAAGAAAAAATCTATCTGTAGAATTACAAACTAAAACTCACCCGAACGCTTGCATTTAGTTACTTTTTAATATTTATATGAAAACAAGGCATGAATTGCTAGTTTACGACGTCTAAAATCGCTAGGCCTCACCAATAAGGCTTGCCATACATAAAAACAGCCGTAGTCCACTCACGGCTACTTCCAAATTTTCTGAATACCTGCCAAAGTTCTACTTCCAGGATATTCCTCCACCTCACGCAAACAAAGATTAACAAAGTCAAAAAAATTACACCAAAGGGACAACGCATCGCATTCGTGCGCACTTAGCCTGTTAGCATTTTGCGTTTATAACTATTTTTTACTAGAGATCACTAACACGCCAATGTGCTCACTGTTTTTATTCATATCAATAATTAATAATCTATAACAATTTATAGATAAAATATAAATGTAAGTTCAATTTAACTGAAAATAAGTTACTTTTATGTTAACAAAAGCATGCAAAGCTTGTGATACATGACATATATATGTAACAACAAAATACGTGATATGTGGGATGATTTTTCAAATGTTTGATTGAAAAAGTGTCAAGAAACCGCGAATATTCTATAAGCCATATTATATGATACTTTAACTAAGCGCCTGTTTTTTTATGTACATACAGGGATAGGGATTAATATACGCCTCAGCAGTTCTCCTCTGGTTAATCAGTTAGCTGACTCCACAATAAAGCCCCATTCTGGCGCGATTCGGCACTTTTTGAGCATCCATCAGCACATTGCGACACTACTACCCGCTCAGGTGAACCCTTATCCATTTCCAGTAACTTTACGACCCTGCTACCCGCTCAGGTAAACCCTAATCCATTTGCAGTATCTTTACGACACTACTACCGCTCAGGTCAACCCTAATCCATTTACAGTAACTTTACGACACTACTACCCGCTCAGGTCAACCCTAATCCATTTGCAGTATCTTTACGACACTACTACCCGCTCAGGTTAACCCTAATCCATTTACAGTAACTTTACGACACTAATACCCGCTCAGGTCAACCCTAATCCATTTACAGAACTTTTACGAAACTACTACCCACTCAGGTAAACCCTAATCCATTTGCAGTATCTTTACGACACTACTACTACCCGCTCAGGTCAACCCTAATGCATTTGTAGTATATTTACGACACTACTACCCGCTCAGGTAAACCCTAATCCATTTTCAGTATCTTTATGAAACTACTACCCGCTCAGGTCAACCCTAATGCATTTGCATTATATTTACGACACTACTACCCGCTCAGGTTAACCCTAATCCATTTACAGTAACTTTACGACACT
Organism: Clitarchus hookeri; assembly: GCA_002778355.1. Taxonomy (NCBI): domain Eukaryota; kingdom Metazoa; phylum Arthropoda; class Insecta; order Phasmatodea; family Phasmatidae; genus Clitarchus; species Clitarchus hookeri. Next base: position 54,838 of record NQII01005744.1, on the reverse strand, counting down.
TATACCCGCTCAGGTAAACCCTAATCCATTTGCAGTATCTTTACGACACTACACAGTCTGATAAATCTGCATTTCTCTTCACGGACCACTGAACTTGTGCGTCTCATCGCTTTCGTGCATGTGACCTCTCTTAGTCTAAACAAAACCATATTTATGTATTTTTTATATCGTTGTGATAATGCCATGAGTTTCTCTCACGTGATGTACACTGACTTCAATCTGGGATCTGTAACATTCATTCCGTGGCGTGGAACAGTAATGAAACCGCTCAGCCGACAGATTTGACTGCCTGAAGGCCGGCACAACCCTCCATGCTACCGCAGTGAAACTGTACCATTCCACCGGTTTCCCCGGCGAAACCTGTCCTCCTCATCAATCAGGAGTATTCCGACTTCTTACACAGAAGCCTCTACTCTAATACAACTTCGTAGGTCCTCGGAGAGCTCTTCGTGCCACTTGTCACAACCTTCTAGCCTTTTTTTACAACATTAGTGGTAAACTAACTTCCACATATTACGGGGAGCTTGGTATTTTAATACATTTGCCAGATTTAAGTGAATGCCCTTTTTGTTTGTAATTCCTTGCAGGCATCGTCTAATGTGTTCTGTCTTTAGACGTTCTGTAATAAAATGCTGCATCGTATCATTCACGCCACAAACGTTGTATTTAGGTCATCCCACGCACAGCAGACAATGAAGTGTGGCCTTGATGTTTTCGTGGCCCGTATATGGCTATGCTCTGCAGTGGTTCAAGGTGATCCGATCCCATTTGAGTCTGCCTTTCACATCGGGCATCTGTTCATATGTAGTTCTTCCCTTCTCGGGTGTTGTCTATGTCGCTTGCTCAGCCGACAGGGTAACTCACTCGTACGATTGGCATGGCATGGCACTCAAGCAGCAGGAATGGTCATCCTTGGAATTCTCTTAAAATTTCCCTTCGCTGTTTAATGCCAACTTAGCTGAAACACCGCAGGGTTGATTATACCAATTTATTCATTGAATTGCGCGTAATGTCAGGTGTCAAGCCCTTCGTTGGACTATGTTGTTTTTTAATAATTATTCATTGGATGCCGTAAAAGGAAACATATCTTACTAGAATCAAAGCAAAGACGAATTAAATGTTAATGCTTTTTTTAATACAAGTTAAACATATTGATAATGTTTGATTGAAGAGTGATTATATTTATGTAGACCTACATATCAAGTTTACCCGTATGGTGGACAATCCGCGTTCACAAAGGGCAAGGTGCTTGCCTTTATGCTAAACGGCGATGATCACCTGATGTGCCTCTTAACATCGAGGTCTTGAGAGCCGATGAGTGTGAAGCGAGGTGAGCATGGGGCAGTGCCGGAATGCAAGAGCGGGGGAAACGGGAGATCCCCGAGCCCCCCCCCCCTTTCCAAACGTATCGTCTGGCATTGTTACCACGTGCGAAAATTCGGGGGCGACCAAGCCGGGAATCGAACACTTATCGTCTTGGTTGGAGGCGAATGATCGCCTGATGTCACGTGTCGTCTAAATCGCTGGGCAAGTGCTTGGTGGTTAAATCGCGCGTCACCTGCAAATGAAAGTAATCTATTTTTTCTGAAAATCAATATCTCTAGACCTCTATTAACAGAAAAACCTTTGATCGAAAATTCCGGAACACTTACGCGCTGTGTCAAATCCGTTTCTCCTAGAGATACTTCAGGTTTTATCCTGTAAGTTCGAAGCGTTCCCTAAGATACACCATTACATAATGCCGCGCACGGTGACGTGACGCTACAGCGTAGATCTAAAAGAATGACGAGTGGAATGTTGAGTGGAGAGGTTTCGGCGGTTACTAAAGAGCTCTTGAGAGTCGATAAAGTTGAATCGAGGTAACTGTGGAGTAGCGTCGTTTAGCAAGGGCGGGGAAAACGGAAGATTCCAGAAAAAGAACGACATCGTCCGATGTGATTCCCGGGGAGTGGTTCCGATGGGCATTGAACCCTGTTCGCCATGGTGGAAAACGAATGCTTTAGTCACTGTTTCACCGTGGCATCCAAACAGGAGGGACTAAATTGCCTTCGGTTTTTTCTTCTAAGCGTGAGCAAGTCTATAATAAATGTTTTATTATTGGAGACAGCTAACGTAATTTTTTTTTTTCGACGCAGGTATTTTTATTGTTCGATATAAGTCTAATTGAGGTGGATACTTCAAGGTTAAAACACCAACATCAGTTACTTTCGTCTCCAATTCGAGTATGCCTCGTTTCTAAAAGCCCAGCAGGTTTTTCATACAGAATGTAATTGCATACAAATTTATAAACGTACTGGTATAATACTGGCTTATGGTGTATCCTTTCGTTGGAACCATATGTAACATATGGGACACAAAGTTTGGGCATGAAGTAAACTGGGAAGCTGAGCATATTATTATATTTCTTAGTAAACTTACTTGTTTTTAATATTGCACACTACTTACCAACTTCAGCACACCTCTTCAGTCATGTTACAGCATATCTGGTGATCTAGTAAAACGATTTTGGCAATATGCCAAAATATATGTGTATACGCCGATACATCTAAATAATTCGAAACTAACATTTTTTTAAAATATTTTTGTTAGCATATACATTTTCTGTTTTTTACAGGCGTGTTTCTACATATTAGTATAAGACAGAAAAAAATGTGTCTGGCAGTCATTTAAGCCACAAAATTATTGTGAGATTTAAATTTTCGTCAACCATGCAACTTTAAAGACAAAATTTAGGTGTTCACCCCCACAGATTAAGATCTTAGCTGGGATCCAGGTATGTAAGATGCAAAATTCACGTACGTGGAGGTCATAAAGTTCTCAGTTGGGGATTTGTAGTTTTAGTGACACTGCAGTTGTCCAAAACATCACTTGGCATAGCGGAAAGTTTTAAAAATACTTGTTATTTAAATACCTATCAGGCATTTGTCGACAGTCATATATCAGAAGACGTGTTTGACATAACCAGTGTTGGTGATAACAGCTGTTCGGAATTAAATTTTGCCTAAATGACTTTTCAACCAAATCAATTTCACCCAAGTCGTTTTAAAACGATGAACCTGTAATCTTAGTTAACTGACAGATCTTCAAGGCAGGCTGCTGCCTAAACGCTTTATCAAGAATCTCTCCACAAATTTGTCATGCAAGATGCGTGCATCGCGACTTTAATGAGATCGGACAAGAATGACCGCCTCTGAAGCCATGGCCACCTCCCGAACATAATTACATAATCTAACGACTAAGTTGGAGGATAAAACAGGCATAAGAGACTCCTTGAAAATCCCTCTTCTGGCTGTACTGTGAAAAAAAATACTACATATGTATAATTATTACCTGCATCAGCGATGTGCTGCGAGATGCCTTAAGATGGAAGGCCAAGGTTTGCCAACAAAAAAAAAAGTTGCGAACGCGAATTTTAAAAGCCATCAGACAGCTGACCATTATATGCCACGTTCACTGTAAGTTTCGGAAAACCTCGGAATAGTTCTACAAAAGTTCCGTTGTTACACATATTTAATTAGGTAGTAGAAGTTGCCTTTAATTTATCACTGTTGTTGATCATGTAATTTGAATTTCTTCTGTCCCACCTGTAAGACATCTCTTTCTCAAGACTGAAAAGTTCCACCCATGTACTACCCAAACTCCAAATCAATATCCTTGGGAACTCTCATTCCGACCTTTTTTAACAATCAATATATGATACATAAAAGGTAACAATTAAAAAGACAAACTTATTTGGCAGAATATTTTTTGACTAGGAGCCGATTTTCTCATGACGACTGGCAAGAATGTCAAATACTTCATGTGTATACCACATTCCTGCTATTTACTTCTATAAATTAAAATCCTTAATATTGTACACCTTCTTCGCGCATAAAACTGTCAAATAACGCTCAAGTGATTCCCTCTGAAATTTCCTCCTAGGTTAGTACTTCTCACACTTGTGTCCTAGAAACTGAGAGTGTACTAAATTACTTGCATGTGACATGCTTTCGCTTGCCTTCTTATAATAGCAATTTGCTTGTCTACAACCTATATTTAATGTTTATAACAATAAGGAAGGGTTGAAATCCATCAGACCGTTTATTAACCATCCTTGTCTAAAAGCATTCTCCTCTAGACTCAAGAATTCTCAAAAATTATCGGCCTGCTGTACCTCTTAATTGAGAATGATCTTTCGTCCCTAATAAATGGGGGAATTATGAATTTATTTATTTACACTACATGTAACTGAGCCCAAATACATGTAGAAACCGGCTAAGAAAACAGTCGGATAATTACATACACTTCATCACAGTGACGTCATCATACCCAAAACACGTACACTGCAACAATACGTCTTATTATTTCTACAGAATTGGACGCACAATACATTACGTCGTTAGAGCTGTGTCTACAATGGAAGAATTTGGTTAGACTCGTTCGCTAATGTGCCCCGATAAAACTTTGAAACTGTGCCGTGGTTCCTGTATAGTTAAGATTTAACTTTTCAACTACTCAAATGTAAAAATACGATATTTAATACTGTGTGCAACATAGAATGGCAGTAACATGTGTACGTCTGCCTATGTGTCGGTCTGCATGGGGAAATGCGTGTGTCACTACGACCGTACTATAAGTGCAGTAATACGGCATAGCTATTGTCACTCAAATTATTTTCAGAATGTAATGGAACTTCTACCATTGCACAAACTCTCTGAAGTAATCACCTGAGGATGGGAAACGATGTGATTGCTTTATTTCTGTGTACTTTCCCAATTTTTCAGTCAATGAGGAGACGGAGAAATATTTGAATTAAATTCGGGATATATGTCAATGATATATTTGTTAGAGTTCGTCAAATTTCCATCTCACAGTAAAGGACTAATAAGGAGGGGCTCCATCATTATACAACCACACGTTCTTATTCGCATTTCTATTGGAAATTCTGCAAGTTCTAAAGGCGTATGTTAGGCAGATTTTGTAGATAATCGTCACTTCTCTGGCGTGCACGAGGTTCACAAGAGCCTGAAAGAATTTCTCCAAAACGTATCCCTCTCTCCGCCATGAATGTTCCAGAAGTAGTGTTGAACGCGAACTTCTCGAAGAGCATGTGGACACCCGACTTTCAATTTTTTCTTCTAATCCAACAGTGCTGCGACTTTGTGGCTCGTTGCGATTGGCCATTGCAGATTCCATTCCAGTGCCATGTATGTCCTTTGATTCAGGTTTCGAAACAGTTAAACGTGTCATCACTAGTCCTGCAGTTATGTTGTTATGCACCGTAAATAGCAAATAATAATAATTAATTTCTCGTTCTATTAATGCTTTCTTACGAACCATAATCGTTCGTAGCAAGTAACTGAATGTAACAAACTGTCTAGTTTAGCTTACTGTGCAGCCAAAACCGAATGGAAAACGCAATATACCAGCCTACAGTGTCGCCATTATAGAGTAAGAAGTGTTCGTAGACATTCATGTGTTTGAATGATTTTATTTTTGGTTGGGCGAAGAATAAGTTTTTCACCAAATTATTTTACACAATTTCGAATATAATTCCTTTTTCCCTTTTCCGATGTAGTATTATGATTGCCTATAATATTCGCATCTAGCTCATTTTTCTTCTGTACTAGCAACGGTTTGTCGTATTCCTGTCAACGCCTTCAGTTCCACGCCATGAGAGTAATCGATGCAGCTTACGAACTGTGTTAACCTTAAATTGTTTCCCTAGGGTTAGAACCCAAAATCTTGTGATCAGAATGTGCATTAATGACTTTAGCCATGGGTTTCGTCTCAAAGTGTTATTCAAAGAATATTTACTTGAACTCAAACCGCGTAATTATAATTTAATAAATAACGAATTACTGCAGCCATATCCGAGACATGTTTCACACATGTATCTGTTTCGAGATTACTAATTTTAGTACTTTCAAAAGAAACCCTGGCTTTAGTCGTTAAAAAAGTTTAGTGTTATAAATTGTGGTTCGGTGGCAACACTTCAGATTGTTTTTTACCCGAATATCTGAAATTCCAAAAATATTGTAAAAAACCTTTAAGCGGAAAGTAATTTTCAGATCCGTCTGTGGGCACGTAATTGTGGAGCGGCGAAATTTCTTGTTCCTCCGATTTTCAAGGAATGAAAAATTCCACATGCACTATAAAGTTTATCGTATGGTAAAGGAAGACGGTCAAATTCACTGAACCACTCACTGTACAGGAACTCATTTAATTACCTTTAAAAGTTACATTTCATTTAGAGAAATCAAAATTTATGCCTACATTTATTCAAATATATTACATTTCCATGGACACTTAATGTAGTTCTAACCTAAAAATAATTTCGACATTTCAGAATATTTCGTTCCTACACTTTTGTACCAAACCATTCCCAAGTATGGCCTTAGGATGAGGGGAAAATCATAAATGATGAATGAAGAGATTATAAAGTTTGACCGTCTTCGCACCGAAATTCACGTACTTGCAAGACAGCGGATTTGTGCGTACATAGAAAGGCGTGAGGTTAAAGGTGCCCCAGTCATGGATTCAGTGGGAATATTTGGAGCGCCTGGGTGGAAATCGCTAAACCAGCGGGCTGGCAGTTCAGGTTTTTGTTTGCGTGACCACGGGCTGTTTACTAGGATTGTTTCGCAGAGAGCGTTGTCCTCGATCGATATAAGTGGTCATCCGAGGGAACGATGCAAGCACTCTTCAATGGGGTCAATCCTCTCTAGTGAATGTGGGAAGTATATGAAGATAACAAGAAACTACGGACATAACTACTTAGCCTACTTACCTCTACTATGTAAACTGGTTATTTCGAAGAGTTACTCAGAAGCTTACATGGTAGAATCGTTAGAGTTAAAGAATTAATCAGCAGACGGAAAATTTTTAACAAGATTTTATGGTAATCTTTTAAGTAGTTTCGGGTGTATGCTGTAAGACTACAAAACGTATATGGTGGCTCTTCATGCCCAACAGAAGGACGACAGAAACAATTAATTAGTTAATTTAGTGCTGACAATGTACTTGAGCACACCATGGTATATTAAACACATCGAAAGTAGGATAACCATTTCGAAAAGAAGAAACTGTACAGAAATTAGATGTTTGCGTGCAAAATAATACTTTGCCTGCAGAATGCCGTGGTACCTAGTTTAATAGTTACTTTTTTTTTTTTTTCTAGGTGACAGTAACTTTCCACTTGGTAAATTGCAAACTTTTGAATCAAATCCGCGAGGAAAGGGGAAAAGTTGAATGAGCTTCACCCCTTCCCCTTCCCTCAAATTAATTTCCCACGTATTTCAAGCTAGATTTATATTTAATAAAATTATTGTTTTTAATGTAATATCAACGGATACGCTTAACGTAGTAGTAGGACATTTTAAATAGCGTAGTTTAATTTATTATTAAATTTCGATATTTATATTCATAACCAACGCAGAATGCGTTCATAAAAGCATATGACATTGACGCAGTGGGTATCGTTAGATGATTACGCTCCCACAAATAATAGAATGTACCTGTCTGGTAACCGCTGAGACCGGCCTGCGTTGTTCATACGCCATTTGTACCTGCATGTGTAATTTGCTTACTGAATTGGATAATTTAAAATATGTGTAGGTATTAAATTTAATACAGAAGTTATTGAAAATGGCATTCTGCTGGAGTTATTATTAAAACATTATTATAAAATAATTATTTCCTTCTGAATGTACTAATCGTCCACTTATCCAAATAGCAAGACTTTGCTGAAGAAATCTCCTCTCTCACTTTCTCAAAATAGCACCATCCCTATATCGGCCAATCTAATGAGTTTAAATTGTTTTCGGTAATCATATACTTTGTATGTTAAATCAAAGAAAAGAAACTTGAAATTGTAGGAGGTGCCTGATTTAAAAAAAGTCATTAGTTTAATGCTTACACGAAATAATTAATATGCATGTAACAACATCGCAAAATCAATCGCCAGTNGCCCCAGTCTTGGATTCAGTGGGAATATTTGGAGCGCCTGGGTGGAAATCGCTAAACCAGCGGGCTGGCAGTTCAGTTTTTGTTTGCGTGACCACGGGCTGTTTACGATGATTGTTTCGCAGAGAGCGTTGTCCTCGATCGATATAAGTGGTTATCCGAGGGAACGATGCAAGCACTCTTCAATGGGGTCACTCCTCTCTAGTGAATGTGGGAAGTATATGAAGATAACAAGAAACTACGGACATAACTACTTAGCCTACGTACCTCTACTATGTATACTGGTTATTTCGAAGAGTTACTCAGAAGCTTAGATGGTAGAATCGTTAGAGTTAAAGAATTAATCAGCAGACGGAAAATGTTTAACAAGATTTTATGGTAATCTTTTAAGTAGTTTCGGGTGTATGCTGTAAGACTACAAAACGTATATGGTGGCTCTTCATGCCCAACAGAAGGACGACAGAAACAATTAATTAGTTAATTTAGTGCTGACAATGTACTTGAGCACACCATGGTATATTAAACACATCGAAAGTAGGATAACCATTTCGAAAAGAAGAAACTGTACAGAAATTAGATGTTTGCGTGCAAAATAATACTTGGCCTGCAGAATGCCGTGGTACCTAGTTTAAAAGTTACTTTTTTTTTTTTTTCTAGGTGACAGTAACTTTCCACTTGGTAAATTGCAAACTTTTGAATCAAATCCGCGAGGAAAGGGGAAAAGTTGAATGAGCTTCACCCCTTCCCCTTCCCTCAAATTAATTTCCCACGTATTTCAAGCTAGATTTATATTTAATAAAATTATTGTTTTTAATGTAATATCAACGGATACGCTTAGCGTAGTAGTAGGACATTTTAAATAGCGTAGTTTAATTTATTATTAATTATCGATATTTATATTCATAACCAACACAGAATGCGTTCATAAAAGCATATGACATTGACGCAGTGGGTATCGTTAGATGATTACGCTCCCACAAATAATAGAATGTACCTGTCTGGTAACCGCTGAGACCGGCCTGCGTTGTTCATACGCCATTTGTACCTGCATGTGTAATTTGCTTACTGAATTGGATAATTTAAAATATGTGTAGGTATTAAATTTAATACACAAGTTATTGAAAATGGCATTCTGCTGCAGTTATTATTAAAACATTATTATAAAATAATGATTTCGTTCTGAATGTACTAATCGTCCACTTATCCAAATAGACTTTGCTGAAGAAATCTCCTCTCTCACTTTCTCAATATAGCACCATCCCTATATCGGCCAATCTAATGAGTTTAAATTGTTTTCGGTAATCATATACTTTGTATGTTAAATCAAAGGAAAGAAACTTGAAATTGTAGGAGGTGCCTGATTTAAAAAAGTCATTAGTTTAATGCTTACACGAAATAATTAATATGCATGTAACAACATCGCAAAATCAATCGCCAGTAAACGGAAATTAATTTTCTTTGTAGAAATTAACTGGTTTTATCTCATTTCCCCTAAAATCGGCAAAGGTGAAAGTAGTGTTAGGAACGAGTGTCCCACTGAGTGGGATCCCGTGAATGAGATTGCAGTTGCGATGAGATACGGAGAGACAGGCCGTGAATAGTTCAAGTCTCGTGCTTTGGTGTGCCTCAAGTATGGAAAGGTAGATGTGGAACTGAAGATGGCTGCCGTCCAAATGGAATGAGGCTGCAAGTTCGTCAGTTCCCGCCAACTTAGTCGTCTTTTGCGTTATTGCTTATGTTAACCTTTGCTTATTGCCCGTGAGTGCACTTTAAATCCGGCTAAAGTATTACGCATTGTCGTGAGCTACTGGTAAAAAACCACATTGACAAATATGTTGCAAGTTCAGTTGATCGCGGCCTCGTAAATGTGACTCAAAGACGCTGGTTNTAGATGTGGAACTGAAGATGGCTGCCGTCCAAATGGAATGAGGCTGCAAGTTCGTCAGTTCCCGCCAACTTAGTCGACTTTTGCGTTATTGCTTATGTTAACCTTTGCTTATTGCCCGTGAGTGCACTTTAAATCCGGCTAAAGTATTACGCATTGTCGTGAGCTACTGGCAAAAAACCACATTGACAAATATGTTGCAAGTTCAGTTGATCGCGGCCTCGTAAATGTGACTCAAAGACGCTGGTTNTAAAAAACCACATTGACAAATATGTTGCAAGTTCAGTTGATCGCGGCCTCGTAAATGTGACTCAAAGACGCTGGTTTCTGAATCACTTACGCAGAGCACGCACGTCGAGATGACGCGTATCTTATTTCAGTCACTGCTCCCTCACTACTGTTTTGTGTGGACTGATGACAGTATAAATTACAGTAAATCTTCTTGGAAAAAGTTTGCACATTTTCAGGTGACATGGCTGACGTAAAACACTCAAATGCCCAGAATTTCATTACATGTTATTTCCTTGAAACTTAAACATTTTTTAACGTAATGCGTTGTGCCTTTACATCACTGCTGTAAACAAAAATTAAAACTGTTTTGCATTACGATTATTAAGGAAGCGATGGACCTCATAAATAAACTGTAAACTGCTGTCATTTAAAGGTATTGAACATTAAAATTTATGTATTTTGGGACTAGGAGCACAGATTACCTATGTCACCACTGAAACAGGGGTGCAGGGGAAATTTTCTTTAGTTTTCAGCTATTCACGATACATCGGCATATCAGAAGTTACGAATTTATTTATATTTACTGCTGGGAACATGCAATTATTTGCAGCTATGCAAATGTATTTTTTACCTGCGTAGACGCAGTATTGTTTGATCCCCTTTACTTCGCTCGGAAAGTAAAAAAAAAAAAAAAAAACCACCGAACCGAGGTGTTTCGCCGAATGTAGAGATGAAATAGCGGAGAAGTTGGCAACGTTATTCTGCGGGGACAGCAAGCACTACAGCG
>NQII01005744.1:19067-32155 GCA_002778355.1 Clitarchus hookeri | reverse complement strand
ATTTTTGCACGTGGGAATCGTACCGGGCGATGCCACTAGTCGGCTGGTTTTCTCGGGGCTCTCCCATCTCGTTCTTTCCGGTGCTTATCTATACTTGCTTCACCCTCGTCGGCTCTCAACATCTCGATGTTAAGAACCGCCCAGATATCTTCACCCCACTACCCGTCGTTTGGAAATATATTAAGGAGATTGTCAAGCACTCTACCCAGTTAGGTATTAATAGAAAAAAAACTCTATCTTGCTTTTGATATGTTGGAAGTGCCTTTTTTTTCTTCTAAATCGTAGTGTGCTCAGCACAACTTTATTATCAACGTGGTTATTATAACTATAAGGAATATTTTCATTTAAAAATAAAACAATTATTATTACAGCATATAGTAGTACACGTTATATTTAGACTTCGACAATGTTAAATACTTTAAAAGAATCTACAAACCAAAAATCTACAAAAGAATTTTAAAAAATTTTGGGTAATTTTTAGAATGCGGCGATTTGGAAACGATTCCATGTATAGTGATGCGTATGACGTAATTTGCAAAGTAAAATAGTATCTTTAGGATATTGTTACATCATTGTCCCTAAAAATTTGAATAAAAAAATTGTACGTTTATTGTTATTGAAATTAGCGGTGTTTTCTTAGAATTTACTGGACTTTTCAGCTTCAATCACGCAGCATTATTTTTGCTACACGTGAATTGGCTGAACATAACCATATCTTCACTATGACATAGACGAAAGAGTAAACCAAACTATTTTTGTCTTTTCCGTATACTTCTTGCGAGGGAGCATTATCAACCACAATATTGAGTCTTCAAAACGAAAATTTCTTCGAGGCACTGATCCTCTTTAGCTATTCAACAGAAAGAGAAAATTTTCATAGTTGGGAGAAATGTTCATTGCTACTTGGAACAAGTTAGGAACATATTGTTTATTTGTATTCAGATCTATTGTGATTATACCACTCATTCCCAATTACATCCTACAGTATGCAAGCTTTCTTTGCTGACTGCCTTAGATCAAGGCAAGCTACGGAGAAAACAACGTAGAGAGCTGAACACGATGAAGAGCATGTGCTTGAACACGATGAAGAGCATGCGCTTGAACACGATGAAGAACATGTGCTTGAACACGATGAAGAGCATGTGCTTGAACACGGTGAAGACAATGTGCTTGAACACGGTGAAGAACATGTGCTTGAACACGATGAAGAGCATGTGCTTGAACACGATGAAGAGCATGTGCTTGAACACGATGAAGAACATGTGCTTGAACACGATGCAGAGCATGTGCTTGAACACGATGAAGAACATGTGCTTGAGCACGATGAAGAGCATGTGCTTGAACACGATGAAGAACATGTGCTTGAACACGATGAAGAGCATGTGCTTGAACACGATGAAGAACATGTGCTTGAACACGATGAAGAGCATGTGCTTGAACACGATGAAGAACATGTGCTTGAACACGATGAAGAGCATGTGCTTGAACACGATGAAGAACATGTGCTTGAACACGATGAAGAGCATGTGCTTGAACACGATGAAGAACATGTGCTTGAACACGATGAAGAGCATGTGCTTGAACACGATGAAGAACATGTGCTTGAACACGATGAAGAGCATGTGCTTGAACACGATGAAGAACATGTGCTTGAACACGATGAAGAGCATGTGCTTGAACACGATGAAGAACATGTGCTTGAACACGATGAAGAGCATGTGCTTGAACACGATGAAGAACATGTGCTTGAACACGATGAAGAGCATGTGCTTGAACACGATGAAGAACATGTGCTTGAACACGATGAAGAGCATGTGCTTGAACACGATGAAGAACATGTGCTTGAACACGATGAAGAGCATGTGCTTGAACACGATGAAGAACATGTGCTTGAACACGATGAAGAGCATGTGCTTGAACACGATGAAGAACATGTGCTTGAACACGATGAAGAGCATGTGCTTGAACACGATGAAGAACATGTGCTTGAACACGATGAAGAACATGTGCTTGAACACGATGAAGAACATGTGCTTGAACACGATGAAGAACATGTGCTTGAACACGATGAAGAGCATGTGCTTGAACACGATGAAGAACATGTGCTTGAACACGATGAAGAACATGTGCTTGAACACGATGAAGAACATGTGCTTGAACACGATGAAGAACATGTGCTTGAACACGATGAAGAACATGTGCTTGAACACGATGAAGAACATGTGCTTGAACACGATGAAGAACATGTGCTTGAACACGATGAAGAACATGTGCTTGAACACGATGAAGAACATGTGCTTGAACACGATGAAGAACATGTGCTTGAACACGATGAAGAACATGTGCTTGAACACGATGAAGAACATGTGCTTGAACACGATGAAGAGCATGTGCTTGAACACGATGAAGAACATGTGCTTGAACACGATGAAGAACATGTGCTTGAACACGATGAAGAACATGTGCTTGAACACGATGAAGAACATGTGCTTGAACACGATGAAGAACATGTGCTTGAACACGATGAAGAACATGTGCTTGAACACGATGAAGAACATGTGCTTGAACACGATGAAGAACATGTGCTTGAACACGATGAAGAACATGTGCTTGAACACGATGAAGAACATGTGCTTGAACACGATGAAGAACATGTGCTTGAACACGATGAAGAACATGTGCTTGAACACGATGAAGAACATGTGCTTGAACACGATGAAGAACATGTGCTTGAACACGATGAAGAACATGTGCTTGAACACGATGAAGAACATGTGCTTGAACACGATGAAGAACATGTGCTTGAACACGATGAAGAACATGTGCTTGAACACGATGAAGAACATGTGCTTGAACACGATGAAGAACATGTGCTTGAACACGATGAAGAACATGTGCTTGAACACGATGAAGAGCATGTGCTTGAACACGATGAAGAACATGTGCTTGAACACGATGAAGAGCATGTGCTTGAACACGATGAAGAGCATGTGCTTGAAAACGATGAAGAACATGTGCTTGAAAACGATGAAGAACATGTGCTTGAACACACTCTCGAGATTATTGAACCGGTCTCCTGGAAAATTTTGCATGAAAATTCTCGCCTTCCTGTGGGAATTATTGAAGTTCTCTTTCAAGAACCTCATTTAAGGATGTCTCGTCCTTCCTGGAGCTTCTCGACTCTAAACACACTTCCTAGGAACTGGCCTTAGAACTTATTATCGTCTTTCAATGATATGTTCTATGACGAAGCAGCTTACAGGATAAGAAGCTAAATATTCAGACCTTCAACGTTTACGAAGGACGTTTCATATGAACAATTTCCGCCTGGTTAAAATCTGTGATATATTTTTCATTTCCCCTGGTAACAAAAACTAACGTAGGGCGAGGAAGAGTTGAGCATTATGACGCTTTTTAAAGTTCTTAAAACTCTCTTGGAGAAAGTAACAATGCTAAAAGAGAAGAACACAATGCAAAAATACTACCGAGAAATGAATCTAAACAAAGAAGACGTAGAACAAAATTTTAAATGGAAGATAGAAAAAAAAAGTGCCAAAAGTCAAGAAAAATTCCATAACAGAAAAACTAATTACCCAACAGAAAAGGAGAAACTTTCATTTCGGAGGAAGAGAAAGATACAAATGGCCACACTTATACGGAAGAAGAACCTCCCCATTGTTAATGACGAAAGTGACTATAGTCTACATGAAGAATGAAACGAAAATAAACGTGTGCAGAATTTTTAACTAAAATAATAATATAACTTCTAGAACTATGCGACTTGATGATTTTATATTTTTTGTGTATTAAATAATGACTGTTATATTTATTAAGTATTTAAACTATTTATTTTAGGAAAATTGTAACGTCTTTTGAGGGTTTTTAATTACGGGTCTACCTATCCTATACGACGTAAAACATTTAATCCATATAACTGAGGGATTGAAGTATCGTGAATAATTTCTTCAAAAAGGGATGAGCAGTACAGAATTGGCACAAATTGTATCTAAAGTTGTTAACCAGTATAAAATAAATATAATTTTTATTCATCTTCACCGTTTACAGTTTATTATATATTTAACATTTGACAATAATTTTAGAAATAAAATATGCGGTCCATCTCTTCCAAACTTACCCTAACAATGTAAGTGAACAAAGGTTTGTGAGAAAACACTGGGGAACATGTATATCATCAAATTATCTAGTGAAATTTATGGGATTCCTGGTCATTATAGTCCATTATATTTCATGACGTGGAAGCGTAATTACTTTTCCGATGACGGATTATTAATCAGCATTTGGAGATAGTGTTTCCGGGCTGCCAGGCAAGGCTCACCACATCCGCGGTGAAGGGTGTTGGAACACAGCGGCACATTTAAAGCGCTCATTGCAAAACATGTACTTGGACCGCAAAATGAATTACATATGAGCGCTATGTATGAACCAGTGTAGATTTAATTCCTCCGTCATCGCAGACGTTCACAATGAAGCGATAATGAAAATCATATATATTTCCCCCACAATGCAAATCAATGATCGCCATTGTATTTCTATTTCAGAACAGACGCGTAGAACTTTTGAAACGTACAGTCTTCGCATTTGACTGCGGGGTTGTTCAAATTTCGTTTGTTCAATTATTGCAAAGCTGTGATTCGGAAGGGAACAGTGGAGGGAAAATGAGTTCATAAAATCACTGAATTTGAGATAATTTACCAGATTTTACCGTAAATGTTTGCACTGAAAAGAATTATGCTCAGCGATGTTAACAGAAGAGTTCTGTGATCGGTTCAGTGCATTGTACTGTGTTTAAGGATGAAAGCATCACGTTGTTGTAACAGCAATACTCCAAATATAGCTGAACTTGTTTTGTTGCAGCAAAAACTTTCTTTATCGTGTAAACAGAGTTATCTGCTCTATAAATTTTATTTATGCGTTGCACTGACACAAATTACATAACAGAAATGTATACCTGCAATATATTATGGGCAAACAATTTGTAGTTGGTTACCTCAACTCCTCTTACTGCTGTTATAATGTTACAATATTAGCCATCTAGAAAGTACAGGTAAAGTATTATGGTTCGTATATCCATACATTTCTACCGTAACCTAAAATTTGTATAGCTATATATTAGCCTTTAAATAAGCTGTCATAGATGTACACGTGTAACCTATCTGCCCAGTCCAGATTGCAAGAAAAAAAAAACATAGTGAAAAATGTTCCGTACACATCGATCCGAATATTCGTGAAACGTTGTGAATATCACTATACAACATCAGTCCCTACATGTAAGTTCATTAGCATTAAAATGAATTGTACCTTATACTTGTATCCAAATACAAATATTGAGTTTGAATAGAAATACTGTTTTTGTGTTTATAAGGGTAAAACTTAATATTTAAAAAACGAAATTATAATATAGCTTTATAATTGCACTGGTGATACTGAAAATAATATATTTAAAGTAGGCTAAGTGTTTATGCCTATTCACAGAGTTGTTTATTAACTTAAAAAGAATACGCAAGTACACAAAGCAGACAACAGATATTGTGTAGCTTGTGTTTCGTATAAAGTTAGAATATTTTAATTTTAAAATGCTCTACTGATCCATTCAGCATACTGTTGCGAGAAAAAGTGAATTATAGTAGTGGAATGAAACACGCAGGAACACTACACCGTTAACACCGGACATAAAACGTTATTTTCCGGACGAATCCGTACAAGTGATGTCTATATAGGCCGTTAAGTATGGTGGCATGAAAACCATCACAACCATCGTATTTGTAGTACGAAGCGTGGCAATAGGCTGAAAAAAAATATAGCTGGCCTCAAGCTGTGATTGGTGTGCAATTGACCGCAACATTAAAAAAAGTAATAACTTACAGACGTATTTATAGGTAACCAAAACTGCCGTGCCTGTGTTCCGAACGCTGCACCTCCAAAAAAAAAAGTATTTCAGTAGTTCGAGAGTGTTGAAATGTGCACGTGAAATTAATGCATAACTGCAATAATAATCGTTATNAAAAAGTATTTCAGTAGTTCGAGAGTGTTGAAATGTGCACGTGAAATTAATGCATAACTGCAATAATAATCGTTATTTCACTTACTGCCAGATGACGCAGTTGATGTGCATCAGGCGACCTAGCTGAAAACTTGCCAGCGAAAACAAAGATCNAAAAAGTATTTCAGTAGTTCGAGAGTGTTGAAATGTGCACGTGAAATTAATGCATAACTGCAATAATAATCGTTATGTCACTTACTGCCAGATGACGCAGTTGATGTGCATCAGGCGACCTAGCTGAAAACTTGCCAGCGAAAACAATGATCNGTCACTTACTGCCAGATGACGCAGTTGATGTGCATCAGGCGACCTAGCTGAAAACTTGCCAGCGAAAACAATGATCACGATTCACAGGTACAGTCTGTTCACGATTAATTAAGCACTTTTGAAAACAAACTTTGAAAAATGCCACTGCTCCTACCTGCATACTGTACATTTTATCGGCCACATTGACTGGCATATGTCCAGTAAAGTTGGTAACGACGGAAAGAAAGTAGTTCCGAGCCCTTACGTTGAATTTAAATCGTTAGGTGAACGTACGCGAATACTAAAATTATTTCTTAATCTTCCGTTTTTTTCTAAAGCATATAANAATTTAAATCGTTAGGTGAACGTACGCGAATACTAAAATTATTTCTTAATCTTCCGTTTTTTTCTAAAGCATATAACTTAATAAATTTGCTAATTTGTAAAATGTTTACTTTTCTAATGACATGAGAGTTTCACTTGACCGACGCATGAATAAAGCGGTGAGGCTCATGGGAAGTTTAATTTCACATACGGTGGAAGGACACATGTGCAAACAAGAATATTTTTAACATGGCTTTAAATTTCTAGGTTTACAGTTAACAACCTACATCTTGTATACCGACGCTTGTGTCAAATGGGACTGTATAACTGACGGTTTCTCAGATTTGAGCCATTGATTACTGCGCACAGAACGACTGGTTGTCGTGGCGTAGACGGCAACGAGTGTGGTTCAAACGACAGTGGAGATCTCTACCTTCTTTAGGACGAGTCCTTGTTCAAGCTCCGCGGTGTTTACATAAAGTGCGAGAANAGTTAATAAATTTGCTAATTTGTAAAATGTTTGCTTTTCTAATGACATGAGAGTTTCACTTGACCGACGCATGAATAAAGCGGTGAGGCTCATGGGAAGTTTAATTTCACATACGGTGGAAGGACACATGTGCACACAAGAATATTTTTAACATGGCTTTAAATTTCTAGGTTTACAGTTAACAACCTACATCTTGTATACCGACGCTTGTGTCAGATGGGACTGTATAACTGACGGTTTCTCAGATTTGAGCCATTGATTACTGCGCACAGAACGACTGGTTGTCGTGGCGTAGACGGCAACGAGTGTGGTTCATACGACAGTGGAGATCTCTACCTTCTTTAGGACGAGTCCTTGTTCAAGCTCCGCGGTGTTTACATAAAGTGCGAGAACAGCGGAGTAGAAACAATCCAGACAACAAAATTGAAGAGGACCATTGCGTAGAAGGTCGCTTCTTGGCCTAGCATTAAGTGCAGTTCTCGCCGTGTTTCACCGTGACTCGGTAACAGGCAGAGTGCTCATAGCTGTTATCATTTACGGGTTCCAGGGTACAACTGGTCCACTTTATTTGTTTATATATACGACAACTTTCGCCCACATTGGTGGTATACTACCTGGGAAAATTTGTATTGGCCAGCCAGTTCGCCTGACCTCAGCACTATCGAACGTGTTTGAGATGCTCTGGGACCGGTATATTTATGGATGTCCAGTACTACCACGAGCCATTCAGAAGCTTCAGGTAGCTTGACAGAACTACGTACGTAAGGAACTATGTACTTAACTCTATTGTTCCCGGCACGGGAAAACTTCTACCACACGTATCACATTTCGGAGTGCCCGCAGGTCGTATTAACTCATTCAAAACTCTCACATCGGGGGTGTACCATGGGTCGTGTCGAACGTAGTGGATTGGAGTGGAGATATTTGGGCTGCTCGTTGTTAAGGCGCCAGTCTACCTGGCGCTTGAACTGCGTTGCAGAGTTTTCGAAATACAAATTTTTCAACGAAACTATTAAGCGTGCGTCCNGCTCGTTGTTAAGGCGCCCGTCTACCTGGCGCTTGAACTGCGTTGCAGAGTTTTCGAAATACAAATTTTTCAACGAAACTATTAAGCGTGCGTCCAACGTGCTGATCCACAAAAAGAACACACACTTCAGACGAGAGCTGTTAAGTACTTTCAAAATATCACGTACGTTAGAAACATCAATTCATA
Source organism: Clitarchus hookeri (assembly GCA_002778355.1). Classification (NCBI taxonomy): domain Eukaryota; kingdom Metazoa; phylum Arthropoda; class Insecta; order Phasmatodea; family Phasmatidae; genus Clitarchus; species Clitarchus hookeri. The sequence goes on along the minus strand of NQII01005744.1, from coordinate 23,821 downwards.
GTAGGTACTCCAAAACCGCTAAAAACGGCCTTTCCAAGGTGCTGTAGCTCAAAATGGACGCATCAGATACATACAAAACTACTATGCTATACGGGCCTGCACTGAACCTTCTTGAAGACTTGCCACTAATGAAATAATATGGTCACCGCTGAAAGTCCCATAGGTACACGCAGCACGACGAGAACACTGCACGCCAGTTCAGAGCCTTGCGCTTAGCGGCGATGGCGGTACTTGATGCTCGTGGCAGCGTCGCCCTTATCGCTCCCGCGCTTCTCGGCCTAAACGTGGGAAAAAGTTCCAGGTTGACGGCGGCCTTAAGGCTCCCACCTACCTGCCTCTTGAAATGAATTACAGGGTGTTAGTGACTCACGTTTTTTTGCAAAACTATTAAACGTGGGTCCAATGTGCTGATATACGAAAATAACACACACTCCATACCAGGGATGTTGAGCACTTTAATGACTTCATGCACATTAGAAATAGCGCTGCGTTTCAAAATAAACGTGTCAGATACATACAAATTACTCNATATAGCTGGTTCACTGATAACAAACAGCATTTATTTAAAAAATAGAGTCTGTTCACTGTATATTTTTACGTATTTAATCAATTATGCAAAAATCATTAAATTAACGATATGTAAAGTTATTCCTATATATATTATCACGAACGTTTTGAGCAAATAGTTTTTTGTTTGTCGAAAGTTCTGCAATGATTTTCTTTTTAAATTGTAATTTTATTCCACATGTAATAGGACTAAAAACAGAGAGACAAGGGGCATGTTCGCAATGGCAACCAAGACAAAGTTCACGCGTAAAGTTATGTTAAATCGGTTTTCGTTGCCTTTTTTTGTAGAGTAGAAATTTCTTTCAAACATGTATAGGTTTTCTGGTAGCTTTGTTGGAAAAACATGTTGGTGTTACCTATAACATGATGTTCATGTTTGATTGACCCTCAAGAGCACAAAAACAGTGTTTTTGCTGGAGTCGTTCACGTTTATTTTTCACGAAGCGTAAGTATAGGTAATGAATAGCCTAAAAGTAGAACTTCAACAGGATTTCGGAAAAGTTGGAATTAACCGTGGGTGGACTGCCTCAACACCAGAAATAATAAAAATTTATTTGATTTTGAAACGCCCATCAGTGGCGTAGCTAGACAATTCTCAAATTGAGAGGGGTGTGTTGGGGATTTACACTAACTTAAATTAAGAGAATGAAGTTTTATCACAGTTGGCGGTGCTCTGACATGTGTATTTGTTGGCACAAATGCTATGAGAAAAAATACTTCACGATATATTAAAATAAACCACAATTTATGTGAAATTACAAATTTTTATCTCAATCTAAAGAGTGTTAATAATTTTAACTCTAATTTTGACAGCCTTATTAGGGTCAGCGGGAGGTTGCAGCCCGTAATATCACCATCCTATTTACGCCACTGACGGTGGTTGTACGAATTTTCGTCTAAATGATGGTGACAAGGCCACCAGTCATTTGGAATTAGGGTCAGACATTCGTTGACTAAAATGATCACAATGCAGATAGCCGGACTCGAGTTCTCTATTTACCGAAATCGAGTCCGACCGGAACAAGGAAACCTGTGCACAAGCTAGTGACGTCAGCATTTGACGTCCAACATAAGATATCAACTCTGAGCTGTTCATTAGGAATACCAGAGTGCGTCTAACAATTATCTTCAAGGAACCATGCCTTTGCTGAATATAACTTCAGTAAATGTTAAAAAAATTAATTTATTAGCACGTATTTTTTATAAAGGTATTGAAGGGTTATCGTGAGGATAACGATATTTAATAAAGACTTTAAACTGGTTCAAATCATTTACCTTCTTATGCCGCATAATGCTTATGTGAGTCAAAACTGACAACCTCCAATAATATTGATTTATAAACTTGATTCCCTTACACAGCTTTGTTTTCCTCTAAAAACTATTTGTAAGTAATTTTTCTTTTACTACATTTTTAATCTCTTTACGTCAATTTCACACACACACGTACACACACAAACACTATCTCTCTCTCTCTCTCTCTTTCTCTCTCTCTCACACACACAAACACACATATTTATAACATTTTAAATCGCAGATGAAANATCTCTCTCTCTCTCTTTCTCTCTCTCTCACACACACAAACACACATATTTATAACATTTTAAATCGCAGATGAAAAAAGGAATTAATTTTTGCATTTTTTTTTACAAGAAGCTTTACTTGTCACGCTACACGGAAACATATACATACTCCCCACCTTAATTTAAAACAGTAAAAATTTATTTTTATATCAAAGGAATGTTGAAGATGTTCCTCAGCTGGACAGTTTCTACGGTTAGCAAAAAAAGAAATTATAGTCTTGCATAAATATATATATATATATATATATATATATATATATATATACTATTTAATGGGGTCTTTCGTATCACTCCTGTATTAACAATTTTCCTCTTTGGGTTGAATTAATTTCCGGTGGCACCATTAGCAACAGTGTTAATAACGCGTAAATTTTCATAAATTATTTATGATAACTTCGGTTTTAGCTTAACTAACATGCATATGTATTTTTTAATAAATGTGAACCAACTACGTTCAACACGTTGATATTGTAATGAGACGATATGTTATCGTCTCATGTTCAAGAGCTCCAATTCCCTATGAAAAGTACGTCGCGTTACGTATTTCCGCCTGCCCGTTATAAAACTCAGCTGTGGACGTTTTCCTTACCTTTGGCGAATAGTTAGGAACAGCTGTGGAGGACCGCGGTGTGTGCTGCCTCGTCTACGGTGAGAAATGCGTAGCAGACTCGGCGCCCGACGTCAAGTGGGCCTTCGAAGCAGCAGTGAGTCGACCAGCACAGTGGCCGCCTCGACTTCAGCAATCCAACTACCGGGAGCGCCCGTGCTTCCAGCCCGGCCAGACGACAGACTGACGTGCCTCACTGCTATTGGCTACGCCTTGGTTACGTCAGCGGTGTTGCCAAGAGTTGCAGGTTGAAGAGAGAAAATGCTAAAGACAGAAAATAAAAGACTGCCAAATGCTAAAGACAGAAAATAAAAGACTGCCACCGTGCAGTTCTGAGAGCCCTCTATTTCGAAATACATTTTTCCTATTAATTAAAATTAAATGTGCCGAATTAAATGCTTAACATCCTGTTGCAAAATGTATTAAATGTGAAGCAGTGGCGACAGGTGAGGAAAGGACTTTTATACAAATAGGCTTGCATTCTTGGAGCTGCTGTGTCGGTTCCCAGATTCTGGAGTAGTTCATCATGGAGATAAGTGTTTTAATATTTGGGTTTTATTAAATGGTTGTAAATGTTGAAGAAAGGTTACACATTTTTAAGTGTTAGGTTTTGGCCAGAATGTTTTTAAAGGTTTTTAAATTCCAGTTTTGTGAAAAAAAGAATAATAAATTAAAGCACGTAAATTTTGGAAATGACACTTTGAAATTATACCAAAGTAATATTATGCTGTTAGATCATAGAAAGAAATTATAAATATTTTTTGTATTGATTTTTATAGCTTTTCAGCTAGACATTTTATCTTTATATGTAAATGTTCCTTTTCATAAAAGATTATGAAATATTGTATTAAACATTTGGTATAAGAGTAGTTCTATAAAAAGATTCAAGCAAAATATTTCCCGTTTTGTAATTATGAATTTTTTTTTATTTCCCATATAATTTTCTAGTTGCAACTACGAAAATAGTAAAGTTTGAAAGGTTTGAGAATAAATATAATGGCACCTTCGTAAGACGAAATTATGCANTGCAACTACGAAAATAGTAAAGTTTGAAAGGTTTGAGAATAAATATAATGGCACCTTCGTAAGACGAAATTATGCAAACCAATATAAAATTATCACCTTTGTTCCTTAGGCTGATGGGGTTTATTCGGGGGTGTTGGCAGAGTCGCAGGATGTAAAGGGCGTATCAGGGAATACTGAGATGTATGGAAGTGCCCAAAATTATATTTTGTGTAAATTGATTTCATTATACCCAATTTAAAGTACACTTATGTTTAAATTAATTTGGTATGTATGTCCTCGAAAAATGTTACTCGGTCATAAATTGGGTTTACTGAGTATGACATGAGTGATTTGTGACATGAATGCACAAAAATAACGTGGTCTGCAAAAATGAACAAAAATTGTTGTTATTTAATGAATTCATGCGACAACAAATTTGCTTCATATTTTGGTGCTTCAAGTATTACAATTATTATTTATATTGCATGGATTTAATTTTTAACGCATGCCTTACATTTTAAGCATTGTCACTCAATTCCATGTATTAAAGTGTACCTAAACGTCAAAATATTCATGTTTGACTCTCTACCCAGTGCACGAAAGCGGTGCTTTGTTACCCCCTTTTTTTCTGTAGATTCGTTCAAGATTTGTATACATGTGGCGAAAGGATACGTGGTGAGTAGTCCGAGAACAGGTCTTCAGTAGGGTTTCAGAATAGTTGGAAGTGACCATTAGCGTATTGCATTAATCCAGGCATAATATTCCTGAAATGCTACCACCTTTAGTTCACAAGTCACAAGGTAGTTATTTGAGGGAGAAGCACTAAAGTTAAACACGCACTGCCGCATACATTCCAATGACTCTACTAAGCGTACTACCGCCTTCCCTTGCGGTAAGTCTGAGTCTCCCTCACCGGAGTATTACCAGGAGGAGACCATCAAGTGATGACGTACAATCATATTCCAGCCTTAAGTTTTCAGGATCCGCTGGGGTTC
>NQII01005744.1:0-19014 GCA_002778355.1 Clitarchus hookeri | reverse complement strand
GGGGGGGGGGGGCAGTAACACAATAGCGCACTCCCCCCACCAGAGTGATGTACCACATCAATCTGGTTAAACCAGCGCAAAATAAGAAAGAAGGATATCCCGCCACCTCTCTACTAGTTCCTTCTCTCCCATTAATAAAGAGCATGGTACCACCTATCGTTCTCCTGTAGCATTATCTCATAATACATGGAACAATTTTTAATAATTTCCTGTCGAAAGGGTTTTTACGGTGTCTGTGCTGGCTTTTCCCTTTTTCTTGTAGATATAGTTTAACTACAAGCAAATTAGGAAGGTTTTTCATGGCCAAACTCAGCCATGGGAAACCCAATCCCTCTTTGCCGCGATGCACGTCTCCTTGCATGTATTTCCTTCCCTTGTAAGCGTAAGGGGTTAGCACAGAGACGAAATAATCCCGTTCCTGCCGCGGACTAACATATAACACTTAGTTTTATAGTAGGTTAGAATAAAATAAATATTCCAGCATTCTCGTTGTGGCTAGTTCTCTATGGGCATCCGGACAGACACGCTACCGGACGACCAACAATGCTCAGTTTTTCAAATTAACATTGAAAAGTAAATATATTTCTGCCCGCAGTTGTAAATACAAACGCAAACTGAATCACCGATCGCCACAGCTTCCGTAATGCAGGGAGCCAATTTGTAAATGCAGTACCTTATAGCTTCTTACATGAACAGTGAGTGTGCAAGTTGAAATTGGTGGACAATTTTTGGGGGGTTCTAAAGGAATAAAAGAACGAACTAGCGTAGTAGTCACATTTATATTAATTTAATCGTTTCTCACAATCAAAGTATTTACACGCAGGTACTAAAATACTGTACTTACTAAGCCGACGGCACCACTTATATATAACGCGTGTCAGAAGTGCAGTTTAGGGACAGAAATATGTGACCTGACAGAGCTTTCAGAAGAACCCCATTCGTTTAATAAATAAATAGCTTTTATTCCTTGCTGTATTATTTGGTTTACAACCCATTTCAATATAAGTGAAACCTGTATTAATGAGTGCGTACAACTTTTGTATTTTAACAATGCTGAATATGCATTATTACATACATTTTCAACTAGTGTATTTTCCCATTGTATTGTTTTACCGTAATTAAATGTCAAATTCACAAACTTGCAGAAACCTAAACGGTTGATGAATGAAAAATAAAGCGGAAAGCATATTCAAAATAATAAATTAATTTACATTTGATGTACTGCAGCTTAAATTATTTGATTAAATATAGGTACTTGAAAATTGAGAATAATGACCACGTTATTAAAATTTTTACGTATACTGAAACACGAATGCTGACATTTTCCTTGCAGCACTACAACCCATTATTCTTCAGTTAAACCGGACTCTACTCATGTGTTGTTTCGTCATTTCGTGAGAATTTCTAGCTGAGAAGTTGGGACCGTCACGTAATTGCTTAAGAAGTATGTGCTTGCCGAACTATGTTGGACGCAGTTATAAGATAGCGAATCTATGTCTGTTCAACAATCGTAAAAGGAGTAAATTCCAATGATGTGGAAATGTATAATTCCATACTGGAAGCAGGATGTGACCTTCTGAGAAAGAATTTGGAAGAACAGGGCGCATACAAGTTTTTGAAGTCCCAGCAAAAGAAAAGTTCATAACCACGACGCATTTGTGTCCAGTTGTTTCTCATATCGTGCATTAGTAATCACTAAACGGCAGTAGATCTTTAAGAAAGTTTCACATCAAACAAAAATATTGATGTAATATTACACCATTTTATATTGTCTTTGATTGACGTCTGTAAAAAATTGTTTTGTTGTGTAGCTTTGCAAAAGTAAATAGTTTTACGTTTTTTAGGGTAAACAATCTTCTTTACACTACAAAAAATAAATATTCTATGATTAAAATACATTTAGCAGGCAGTTATAGGAATTTATTTCATAAAATAATGTTGTTATTATCTTTTTACAGAAAATGGAAAATTAATCCCTTATTTAATTATATTCGCACAACAGAGAAATTAAAAACTGAAAAAATATCTTATTCTTTCGGTAACCATAAGCATTTTTCGTTTTAAAATTGCGTTGTTGAAAAATGCCCCAACTTCAGTGACGAAATAATTTACTGCTCTCCGCTGTAACAGAAATCAACTTCGCTAAATTTTAGTGTAAAAAAAACTTTTACAATTAGTAAGTGATACATGCGTATATTTGAAGTGCATAAACTAAGTACGTAAATAAGTAAATTTGTTATCTCCAAAAGTAAGAAGTCAACAATTGATAGCAGAGGCACAAAACGGAGAGTACAGTTAGAGTAACGAACGAGGCTAACAAAGGGCGGGTGGCGGCGAAATAGCGATGGGCTTTGTGAAGTGTGGATGCGCAAACGTGCTAATGAAAAATGCCCGACCTCCCCTCCCGACCCCCTTCCCATCCATCAAAATTTCCCGAGGGACGCCGGCCGAACCGGAAGCCGGGTTGCGAGCACAATTTCCGGCGCACCGAGATACATTCTCGCAGCCTAATGGCAGCCCATCATGAACTAGTTCCGCGGGCAATATTCTGCCCGATTCTCGTTAATTCTCCCGCTGAACGCCCAGTGTTTCCCGTCCCGGCCTGCAAATTATTAACATCTGCGGCAGAACGCGAGGTAGCAACCTCTCGCACAGTAAATATATAATTTTTTATTTCAGAGAACATATTTGGAAATAATCTGAAAAACAACGGTAAAGCTACAAAAAATTTTCTTTTAAAATTTTTTTAATTTATATACAACTAGCTGTACCCGCGTCACCGTTCGTGTGGACTACATTATTATTACATAGATTTTTTTTTTAATGATGTAGAAAGTTACTTAGTGTTAATCTTGTACAATCTATACATATTATAAAACTCAACGTCTCGGTTATTTAAATGGTAAATACACTTATTAGTATTTCTCTGTTATAGACAGATATATGCAACCCCTGTGTTTTTAAGCCTTTTTATTCTACACAATTCTTTACAAAATGATTTTGTTCCATCTTTAACGGTTTAGACAGAGTATTGCTAGAGAGCGCGCTGGCTGCAAACGTTTTTCCGACTCTATTCACTATTATCGTTTGTAAATTTCTTGAGATATTTTCTCGCTATAAAAAGTAGCCAATGTCACCTTTCAGCCCTCCAACTATTTCTTTGCAAGTAATTACGTTGATCTGTTTCTTGGTTGTGTAGTTTTTCATTTTACAATAAGAATTGTCCCGAGGGAATGTGATATCTTCTCGGGATAAAAAGTAGACTATGTCAACTCCCGACCCTTCAACTATCTAAGGTACAAGAAATCACGTCGATCCGTTGCCCCGTTGAGACGTGAAAGAAGAAGGACAAACAAACAAACAAACAAACACGCTTTCGCATTTATAATATTAGTTAGGANAAAAAGTAGACTATGTCAACTCCCGACCCTTCAACTATCTAAGGTACAAGAAATCACGTCGATCCGTTGCCCCGTTGCGGCGTGAAAGAAGAAGGACAAACAAACAAACAAACAAACACGCTTTCGCATTTATAATATTAGTTAGGATGGGGAGGGGGTGGGTGTCTACTGAAGATGGGCATAGCTACAGGCATACTTGCCTTTTTTTGGAACAATTGTTTATNTGGGGAGGGGGTGGGTGTCTACTGAAGATGGGCATAGCTACAGGCATACTTGCCTTTTTTTGGAACAATTGTTTATTGGATTCGCCGTGTTTTATAATATATAGGGGCCGCGGTTTCCTTTTTATCCAACGTTGGAAATTTTTCTATTTGCCAGTTTCAATTCTCGAAGACGTCCAGTCAGTTTTGCTATTACCATTAACTGCGTGCAATCTAGAAAACGTGAAAAATATTTTACGAGACATTCATAAATATTAAAATGCAGGGCGCATCAAATAAATATGCAACTCGAGTACTGAGCGAGTAATGAATACTGACATTTTGTCTGTTCTTTGTGTATTATCTGTGACTGAAATTCTTTTTACGAAAGCAGATCAGATAAAATTTTTACGCGGCAATTAATTATTCGCAAATTTACCCTATCAGCCTATACGCATAGTGAGAAAGCGTCAGTGGTAAATTATTTTCCTGTACATTCGTGGTAGCTTTCCTACATTTGTCACGAACGAATCAAATGCAGAGGGAAGTTGCCCATTTTGTACAACAGAGAAGTTTTGCATTCCTATATCTGCAGCCTGGTATGTGGCATCACTTCCATAAAATGCAGGCCTCTAGGGTTGAGTTGAGTTGAAAGATTTGGGTGGCCCTTAACAACAAGGTCTTGAGAGCCGATGAGGGTGAAATGAGGTGAGAATGGAGCAGCGCGGGAATGCAAGGGCAGGGGAAACGGGATATACCCGAGAAAACCCGCCGACCAGCGGCATAGTCTGGCACGATACCCACATGCGAAAATTCGGGGGTGACTCCGCCGGGAATCGAACCAGGTTCACCGTTTTGAGAGGCGAGTAGTCTAACAAGTACACAACAGTGGCCCCTACAATATATAGGTCATTGGTTAAAAACTTACATCATACTTAAGAAAATTTACCGGAAGTTATTTTTTACAAGACCTCGTTATTAAGAGCCGCCTAAATCTCTCAACTGAATTCAACTTTATAGAATATGCTCTACAAATATCAGAGAGACGGTTGGGTTGGCATCAGTGCCAAAATTCCGCCTAGACGAACAAGACACTTACATGCNGGGGGGGGGGGGGGCTGGCCAGGGGACAAACGGTTTCTTTATATTGTTTATCAAGAAAATTAAATAGGAAAGTACCAATATATACAACAGTAATTAAATTAATAGAGGACACAGGACAAGACAGCTATATTTATTATAACAGTAGCCATATCAAATATAAAATAAAATAGGTTATTTTGTAAAATTACCAAAAAGGGGGCTCGGACTCTGTAATTGCCTAGGAGCCCTGGGTATTTAAGTCCGGTCCTTATTGACATACAAATGTTTGTGTATATCTGCGTATGACGTGGACACTGCGAGACGACCAGCACCTCACACTGTACATACCTTAGCTATTTGACAAGCAAATATTTTGGAAACCAGCTGCCAAAACAAGATTCTNCAGCACCTCACACTGTACATACCTTAGCTATTTGACAAGCAAATATTTTGGAAACCAGCTGCCAAAACAAGATTCTGGAGCTAAAAGGTTTTTGGATAAAATGGTTATATACAATACTGCAGATTATACACTTGTGTTTCAGCTTAGGTTGTCAAGAAGTGTAACAAAAAATATATTTATTGTTTTCNTAATACTGCAGATTATACACTTGTGTTTCAGCTTAGGTTGTCAAGAAGTGTAACAAAAAATATATTTATTGTTTTCTTGAAAACAACTGTGATACAAAACATATACAATGTGAGGAAATATTTTTAATTGTATTTACGAAAATTAAAGTGTTTTGCCGACACCGAGGATTGATGCGGCATACTGATCACTTCGTCTCGCATCCCTTTTAGTGGTGTTATTAGGGTATCAACTCGAGAAAGAATATATACAGGGAGCGGCAGAAATAACTCCCGAATTTGCCACCATCATGGGTTCGGCGCTAGTGGTGGTAGGCGGCCCGGGGTTGTGTCATAGTGCAGCACCACTGCTGCCATTTTAGTCGTCACCATGGCAAGGAGCGGTGAACATTGTGCGTTCGTCCTTGAAACCTATTTTAAAAATGGCGATTCTGTAATCACAACGCAGAGATTATTTCGTACGTGCTTCGGAATAGGTCGGCACGGTGCAGTCCCTGACAGGAAAACCGTTCTATTGTGGGTTAAAAATTTTAGAGTCACAGGTTCGGCTTTAAAAAATGCACCGAGAGGTAGACCTCGCAGTGCTCTAACTCCACAAAACGTTCAATTACTCCAACAAGCAGTTACCAAATCTCCAAGACGTCCAGCCCGTAGGCACGCTGCCAGCTTGGGAATATCTGATCGTAGTGTGAGAAGAATTTTACACCAACACCTCCACTTTCATCCGTACAAAATCATGGTTGTGCAGGAACTTGGTGAACGTGATTGGGACAACCGTATTGCATCTTGTCATGCTATACTGGAAAACGTTCCAACATACGCAGTTGTGCTCTCAAGTGATGAACCACATTTTCATTTATCAGTATTCGTCAACAAACAGAATTTTCGGTATTGGGCAGAAAATAATCCTCGGCAACTTCGTGAGCGACCTCTCCATAGCCAACGTGTCACTGTTTGGTGTGCTGTAGCAGACTTTGGAATAATAGGCCCGTATTTTGTTGAGGAGTAAGGACGAACAGTTACAGTAACGTCTCATCGTTACGTAGAGATGCTACACAACTTCCTGGAGCCGAAACTGAATGAACGTGTAAATCCTGCTGTATGGTTTCAACAGGATGGTGCCACCGCTCACACAGCAAGAGAATCTACGGCAGTCCTAAGACAAATGTGTCCAGGGCGTTTAATCTCACTGCGAGGCGACATCCCGTGGCCAGCTCGTTCACCCGATCTTACCGCCTGTGACTTCTTTCTCTGGGGTTACCTGAAGAGTAGAGTCTACAAAAACAAACCGACGACAATCGATGAACTCAAAGTTGCTATCCGACACGAAATCGCGGAAATTCCACAAGAGATGATGAGGAGAGTAATGCGTANTTATTTCAGAATGAGGCTTCAGATTTGTCACGGTTGGCATTTGAGTGAGATTATTTTTAAAAAGTGAAAATTAAAAAACAGATTATGTTAAAATTAAGTGTCAATTAAAAAAAAGATTATTTTTAAATATTAAGTGAAAATTAAACAAATATTATGTTTAAAGATTAAGNTTAAGTGTCAATTAAAAAAAAGATTATTTTTAAATATTAAGTGAAAATTAAACAAATATTATGTTTAAAGATTAAGCGAAAATGAAAAAAATTAAATGAAACTAAATGGCAAACATAATCCTTTTAGATGGTTTAATAAAATTTTGACTAGAATCGTTTGTGTATTTTTTATTAGCCGTTAAAATTCGGGAGTTATTTCTGCCGCTCCCTGTATTATCACCTCTTGGGAAGGATTGAGATTATTGCTTCAGAAATATACGGTAGTTGAGAATGCCAAGTCTACAGAACCGATTAAACCGTGGTACACAGTTGTCATATTACATAATATATTGTTGTCTTAATGTTGGTGTTAGGGTGACGGTCACTTGCTATTATCGTACAAATTGTGATAACACTCAGTTCACTTACTTGTTTATAAAAATTAACGTTATAGAGGTTATAAACGTAGCAGCCTGATAGCATTAGCTTTCCTTAACTAGGAATATCAAGTAAAAGGTAATGACGGTATTTTTTTTTTCACTCAAAAGAACGTTAATAATAATTTGCTCCCAGTTCAATTATTGTTACTTGAAATCGTATTCATAAAAACATTCATTGGTTTTAAGTGATTCTTGGTCACTACAAACCTATTTCTAAACGAATTACAAATACGGCTTTTGTAACGTTACAAATATAAGTTATAGAAACAGCAGTATTGTATTTTCACAAACGGTCGTGTATTAACAAATAATTTATCTGTAAAATATTACAAACCATTTTTATAGTTCGTCTACATCCACGTTTCTACTGCGCTCGGTGACGTGATAGGAAGTGGCGTGAAGTATGCTAGCGATGCAAAACTTCCGTCAAGTTAAACGAAGCAGTCGATGAATTTTTCTCGTTTCATAAAAATTGGTCAACTTTCTCTCACAAAGCAAAGGGAGTGGAGATGCCATTCGCAATGCAGTATTCTCAATTAACCGATTTTAAACTTCAAAAATTAGTTTCGATTGGAGATCACGTGCGCAGGTTAGTATTTCATTCATAGCATCGCTGAAATATTTTTCTGTCGCTTTTAAATTCCCTGTAAAGTTTCTGTTCGAAACTGATGAACGCATTGAATGAAGTGTTCCGTTGATGCGAAGTAGCTACGCACTGTATGCATAAATGTGTTATATACATAAATAGCCACATATACCTGAAAATAAAGAAAAATAGTAGCGGGTTTGAGCTTTATGACACTGTAGACTAATTTAACACTTAAGAAAAAACTGGTAAAGCCTATTTGCGGTATCGTCACACGTTTTAAATCAAACCTTTGAAAACTTCCCAATGTTGGTCGTGTTTGTGTGTTTACTAGATATGTGATGTATTATAGGCGTTCTACATATTTCTTTAAATTATGAAGGCTGTTTTCTGACAAACAGGACTATCGACTTTGTAACGGTGTCACACCAAATTACTCCATTTGAAGTGCGTGCGATGAGCTGGTTCGTAAGATATTTGTGTATAAGTTCAGGTTGACAAAACTTGCTGAAAATAGTGCGCTCAAAAGAAATCAGCAAATTTAATATTCCCCATCAGAAGTTAACAATATTTCGTTTCCAGAAATATGATCTGCTTTTCTTAAAAAATATTTTGGCATTGCCACTTTGCACTTTCAACTGTTTCAACTCTCATGAATTTTTAATGAGGAGGCGTGCTCTGGCCGCCTCCGCCCAGTTGTGAACAAGACTCCAGCGACTCGCGACCGACGCCATGTTTCTTACTCCGTGTTAAATACGTTTTCACGAGAGAATGTATACGTTTCGTGTTATATTCCTTCAAACCTTGCTTATACCGTGATTTAGTGAGACGAACTACTATACTATTTGCCGTGCAGTGCTGTTTTAGGTGCGTTATTAATATTTCATTATTCGCTCACGACGGGAGTGGCCCGGCAACTTGTGTTTCTCCTTCGTCTGCAGCGATATATGTTTGTGATGTGATGAACGTTTCCTGTATTAATCGCCTACAGAATGTGCACACGCACATATACACATATATCTACACATCATAAAGTATTTTATTTGTTACTGAAATGACAGTTACTTCAAGTACGTAATATGTTCGGCGTATTTTCGACCAATATGACATTTTTTATAACCAAATCGTAGGAATTTAAATTCCTGCAGTGTCAAGTAAGATGTGCTAACTTCATACATAGTTCACTTTTTTTTGATTACATTCATTACGTACAATTACACGAGGCCGAAGTTATTCTGTATGCTTATCCATTTTTGTGCCTTGCGTATTGTGATATACAAATTTATTGATGCACACACATGTCCAAAATTTTTACATTTTATTATTTTGATTACAATTACGAAGTGTTTCTGTAGCCTAAACGTATGTAAGAGTGTTTGAGTTAGTGTCTCTGAGCTCTACATCTTTCGGTCAATATTTTAGCTTAAATGTGTTAATTGAAGTGCGTGAAAATAATAAAGTCACGTATTTTTTAACAATATAATTCAATAATGGTTTCCCAAGCTCATATGAATTGTCTTTTTTTGAGTCTGTAGTATAAATAAGTCAAGTTATCTGCAATCGTTTTGTACTAGTAAAATTATGTTGTTCTTTCCAATGTGCAAAACTAATACAAAAAAATTCAAGTCACATTCAGACGTTTAGTTATTTAATTTCGGCCAAATGTTCGCATTATTGATCCTTTAGTAAAATATAATATAACATAGATATGCATTTTAGCACGATGACTCTTAGAGGCTGAACTTAAGCTTTGCCGTATTTTTAAGCGTGTTACAGCAACAGTAAACCTGCAACTTGTTTCAATGTGTCACAGAATAACGCAGGTAAGGTACGAAATATTTGCACCTCTCAGGATACAAACACGTTTTGTGGGTGATTCATACATGAATAAACTCGTAACATTATAAAAATTTAACAAAATATGAAAAACAGCACTACTGAAAAGTTGTAACTGGCAGTCGTGAAAGCTAAAATTTTAAGTTTATAGGAAAGCATGCCACGGATGAAAAGAATAAAGATTAAATTAATAATGTTAAGGAATAAACTCAGTTTCCAGCCTCTTTCCACTTCTACACGATACCAGCAAAAGCAAAAAAATTTATAAAATTTTCTGTGTTTGTGAATCTTGTAACATTCCTAATTAAATGAAATATTCACTCGAGTAATGCACTTAATCTCTCACTGAAATCACTCAGTTGGAGAAAAATTAAAGATATCTATGATGTATAGTATGTAACTAATATGTATATGGCAAATTATGATCGTTCATAACTAATAAATAAAAAATTCGATCACACGCGCAAAACACTGCTATAGATACATTTTACTTTCAGAGATTTTTATTTAAAATAAAAAGATAAAAATTCTTTCAGCAAATGTGCATTTTGGAATTTCCAGTTTCTGCCCAGAATTAGAAAATGTCATATTTTCTGAAACGAAGTTGGCTGTACATGTAACATCTGAGTACCTCGTAATGTCAACAACTGACATACACAACATCATGGCTTCCACGTGTCAGAACAACTGAGACGGCGGGACGCATTTGCAAAACAACAACGCTCGCACTATTTTCTTAGAACTGTAAAAAAACTGCCTTCATTAATTAAACAAAGAATAGTGATGCCAATATAACAGTATCATAATTTATGTTAAACTGAAATTTACCTATATTTTATCTATAAGTTATAATATTTCATTTATAATTCATATTAATAGAATAATAACAGAGAAAAGACAAGATACTGCGCAAAATTTTATTACACCGAGTGCGCACGAATGTGGTGAGTTGTCCCTGCAATGTAATTTTCTAGACTATGTTAAATGTTCTTGTATGAGGCGGAGGAAAAGCTTGAAAGTAGAACTTGAGCAGAGTTTCAGAAAAATTTTAAGTAACCATAAATGTACTATAGATCTGGATTTCCCCGATTTCGCTAAGTTGCATTATATATAAATGAATTAAACAATATGGTATCTTCATGGTGTACGTGATTATCACGTCGTATTTAAGCGAACATGTGTATTAATTATCAGGTGCTGATGATTTTATCACAAGGCTGTACTTCTGAAACATGAATTTTACGTGCTAGGTATCTGATATTTTTCAGTGGCGGAGAAACTGCAACAACATATTTTACTACGGGAAATAGGCTGGCATGACGAGAGGTATGCAGTAATTTCGCTGTNGCGGAGAAACTGCAACAACATATTTTACTACGGGAAATAGGCTGGCATGACGAGAGGTATGCAGTAATTTCGCTGTCAAAAATTTATCACTGCTCACGTCTGCTATTTTGTGAACAAGACACTCGTACCAAATAATTAACAAGCTACTGTTGCAGTTGAAACCCTGCTTGTGAACCTTAAGCCTAATTGTTTCGTGCCTCGCCTTGAATTTTTCATCGCCCTAGCAGCAGTGTGTGAACCCAGGCGCGGCTAGATTGGACAGTGGCGGGCCTATCGATTACAGCTTAATCCACAACTCGGCGGCGATGTGCTTTGTGACGAATGACATTTTCAATTCGGCTTCGACGCCGCTCGTTAATATTCATACCGCCCGGCACTGGCAATTGAATCAGGGCTGGATAAGGCATCTCGGGGCACTTTGCTATCGACTACAGGATAATATCCGTATGTAGGGATGTTGAAGAAATATCGATACATCGAAACGGCAATATTATATGAACAGTATATCAATATAAAAATCGCAGATATATTTCAACAGTACTTATCGGAATCAAAATCTTTTTTAATGTATCGGAAATAAATATTTTTAAAATGCTCTTTTAATAAGCTCTGTTTAGAATACAACAATTGTATTAAAAGTTGCTATGTTTACTTTGGCAACATGCTGCAAAAACAGCCACCCCATCTTTCTGCACTGCATCGTGTTCTCAATACGCAATATTCTGAGCAATTTTACTTTTGAAAAGTACTTCTGTACATAAAATATCGGATTCCGATGTACCAAAAATCGATGTTTTTCTTTCGATATATCGTTTCGTGAAATGATACATTTATAAACAACCAATATAAATAATATCGATATTTTTTTCCGATATCAATATTCCTACTAGAATATATTTTTGCACTGTTAGAGAGAACATTTTTGTTAAACCACGAAAAATCACAGGTTAAAAATTATCCAGAAACCTTAGTTAAATTACAGACACCTTGTTTGTATTTAAATACGGACAAAGTAGGTCATGGGATCTCTCCATAATTTGCTAATAGGTTTTAGTATATTTCCAGTTTATTAAAATATTTTTCCAAACAAAAAGTATAAATATTGCTATGTTGGTGCTAACCAGTGTGTATAAAATACATTTAAGGAATCCAAAAATGGCCTTCGTTCAAAAGCAGAATTTCAACGTGAGTTACAAATGTGATATACCGCGATTTTTATCACGCTGCTTACTACCACGTCCCTACACGAGAGCAGTGTCATGAAATTAAAATAATATTAATTACTTTTTCTAGATCTGTTGGAATGTTTGTAATGTTTCTAACTGTTCAGAGAACAGGTTTAAATGGTGTGAATATCTTGGCTGTTTCAGGATCAATAATTTTCTAGTTAACAGCGGCGAAGAATGCTTTGTTAATCCCCTGCATTGTTGGTTCCTGAAACCTGAAGCTTTTGGAAATACGGAGAGGTTCCTTATTTTTAATGCACGGCGCTAAGTTTCTTTTTGTGTTATAACGGAACGAGTTTTCGTATACTAACTGGATTATTTCCGTAAAATTTCTCGGAAATGTACGAAAATGTTTAATAGCGTTCTCGGGACGCTGAAAATTCTAGTAAGCTTTCCGTCACACTGGTTTCACGTTCTTGAGTTGTGTACAAATTGCTGAACGCACTGTCGCCTGTAGCTAGTAATGAACACTGAAACCAATTTGCGTGCGCACATCGTTCTCAAACTTTGAGCAACACCGCAAAGCATGTGTTGTGCACTTACTAAGAACAACCAGTTACTAAAAATCACCTCGNGCGCGCACATCGCTCTCAAACTTTGAGCAACACCGCAAAGCATGTGTTGTGCACTTACTAAGAACAACCAGTTACTAAAAATCACCTCGATGAACTTAATAAAACTATTGAAAATATCAAATATAAATAGTATTTCATTTTAAAACCGTCAAGAATGTGCGAAATTGAAAATTATTTACTGATCTACTTTACGTTAACAATAATCGGCTTTGGCACAAACTTTTTAACATCGTCCATCCGAACGCTTTTCTGTAAGGTAAAAATAATTATTGCAAAAAAAAAAAAAACTTTATTTGTGAATCGTGAAGAGTTTGTAACTGTACATCAATAAGGCATTTGTTAGATGGTATTAAAATGCATTAAGTGAAGAAAACATGAACCGTTAAAAATATAATTTTCTGGCTATTTGAACCTGTAGCTCGATAGTCACAACCACGAAAGATACTTAAATGTCAGCATAGTTGAGGTGAGTTGAGATGAGAGATTTTGGCGGCAGTTAATAACGAGGTCTTGAGAGCCGACGAGGGTGAAGTGAGGTGAGAATAGAGCAGCACAGGAATGCAAGAGCGGGGAAACGGGAGATGTCCGAGCAAATCCGACAACCAGCGGCATCATCTGGCATGATTCTCATTTGCGTAAATCCGTAGTGATCCGGCAGGGCATTGAACCCGGTTAGCCTTGGTGGGAGGTGAGCAGGCTAGCCTTTCAGCTACTGTGGCCCCATTCTAGCAGAGAATTCGTGTTTATTTACACAGTTTTCTCCATCGAGTCATAAATTTTAAATTTCGAAGCATTCGAAAAAAAATAAATGTATTAATTAGAAANCGCAGTTTTCTCCATCGAGTCATAAATTTTAAATTTCGAAGCATTCGAAAAAAAATAAATGTAATAATTAGAAATTTGGGAACGGTATATTAAAGACCGTGCTTTACCCCAAATGAAGATATGCTTTTACCAAGTATCCNGCCTTGGTGGGAGGTGAGCAGGCTAGCCTTTCAGCTACTGTGGCCCCATTCTAGCAGAGAATTCGTGTTTATTTACACAGTTTTCTCCATCGAGTCATAAATTTTAAATTTCGAAGCATTCGAAAAAAAATAAATGTATTAATTAGAAATTTGGGAACGGTATATTAAAGACCGTGCTTTACCCCAAATGAAGATATGCTTTTACCAAGTATCCNTTAATTAGAAATTTGGGAACGGTATATTAAAGACCGTGCTTTACCCCAAATGAAGATATGCTTTTACCAAGTATCCAATGTCAGTAAACTTACTTGGAACGAACATAAGCTAAGTAACTACTACGAAATTGTTATTTAGAAAACCGGAACGGTATGTTGAAATGATTTGCTTTACACACTGATGCGTGATTCACGTTGTGAGTTGAAAAAAATTTTAATTCAGCCACCATTTTTTCCAGAACATTTCATAAGAAACCTACAAAAAGCTTATGTTTCCAGTAAATAAGTGTTTTGAAATGAAAAATTAAATGTTTCCTTAACTTTGTTTTCAAGTCTGCAGAATTTTTTTTTGTCCGTTAAATATATTATTCCATCTCCAGTGAAAGTAATTAAAACATTTTCCATGTTGGGACGTTTTTAAAAGTAAATATTTTACCTCGCGTCTTTTAATGTTGGTNGAAAGTAATTAAAACATTTTCCATGTTGGGACGTTTTTAAAAGTAAATATTTTACCTCGCGTCTTTTAATGTTGGTAAAAAAAAAAGAGGTGAAACGAATTAGTTTTCCTTTCTTTGAGATTTAAGAAAAAGGGTATTATTTTTCTGAATGTAGTTATTAATTACTTTAAATTACTTTAAATACAGAGTTCACCATGCAATTTTCCTCGTAAATTTAGCTACTGATTATTACGCATAAACTGTATGTTGCACTGTGTGGGATTTGATAAATCATCAAACCCAACTTAATTACCTTGAATTCTTGACATTAAAAACTTTAATTTTTATACACAAGGAATTTATTCAACTATAATATTCGCCAGGCATAATAGACGCTTTCTTTGAAAAAAATACTTGTGGCATTGAATTTGTAATAATTAAGTTCAAATAATACTAAAGGTAAGTTCAGTTTAAAATAATTAGAAGTAAAGAAACTAAATGGGTAAAACATCTGAGATAATACAAAAAAAGTGAAGTGGGGTGCTGCAATTAATTGAAAAACAGCTGTGGCTAATGAGAGTTATCTTTACGTATAAAGAAAAAGGTTTGGTTTTAAAACGCATAGTTGCGTACATAAGCCGAAGACGGCAACACATCCGGACTGTCGTCTGCACTACTTAAGTAAACAACACAACCTTGATATTAAGAAATTTTGTTTCACGACGCCGGTCATATGTTCAAGCCTCATGAGCAAGACACTTTTATGATCGATGACAACGAAGGTTATCCGTGTATTGAACATTGCCATAAACTTTATATAATACAAATACTTGTTTATAATTTGGGTTGCGTAAGATATTCATAATTGAGCAAATTCTCAAATAGTGTCACCGTTAAATGAANTTAATAATTTCGCAAATTCTCAAATAGTGTCACCGTTAAATGAACTCGTGATTTATACAAATTATATATTTTCTACTTGTGGTAGGAAGGTATGTAGTAAGGCTTAACATCTCGTCAACTGCGAGGTCTTTAGAGACGGATTTTCGTGTAGTCGTAAGCAAAAAGCTAGTTTGATTATACAATCTTATTTATAATACTAATTGTATAATACTAATTGGAAACGATAATGACTTTGAAATACCAAATTTTTTCTACTACATTTCCAGCACATGTTTGGTGTTCTTGACATATCAACAAATAATAATGATATAAAATTATTTTCAAAATCTTGTTTTCAGCGTAAATATGAGACTTTTAACTTAAAATATTGGATCCTTAAAATTTACACACACACAATACATGTTACCCTGAACACACTAACTTATCTATATGTATACATACGCACACTAAACAAATATCACAGATGTAAGAATCTGTGCCGAAAAATATGACAAAATGGAGACACGGTTTTAAAAACCATGTATTGTATTGCAGCTAAAAGCAGAGCATAAAGTTTTGAACATTTCAGAAACTAGATGAAGGTGTCATTAACAAAACTTACTTAGGTCTGTGCTTAGAAAATCTGTCCCAGTAAGTGGCTGTAAGATGACGTAAAATGTCAATGCTAGCTAAAGTGCCATTGGTAATGCATTCGCTAAAGTGGAAGCGGGGTGAGAGAAAAAAAAGAGAGTTTTCAGAATCACGCAATTAGAATATACCACAATTGCCACGGTAAATTACCTGGAGTGTGAAAAATACACCACACTTTGAGCCTAATAAGGAGAAGATATGGTGCAATGATAAGATGACATATTATAACTCACAGTGATGTTTTGTATTGTATGAAGATTTTTCACTCTGTGTTTGGAAATAGCGGAACCATAAATATTAAAATTTAAGTGGAAAAAAATATATCTGGTAAAATTTACAGTTTACCTCAAATGGCTCTACTGTAAATAGTTATCGACATTATGTAATAAATAATAAAATTTATGTGTGTAAAAATTAAAAATTTTTCTTCATGAGTTAATATGATTTTTATTTACAAATATTGTGTAACAATAAAACTATTCTTAGTGTGTCTACGCTTACATATATATATATATATATATATATATATATATAATNCAATCATAAACTTGGCAAACCTTCGTTTTTTTTTTTGGCATCATAATGCTTGGATTATGTGGGTTAATATTCTAAATTATGAACGACATTTTCTCATTTGCAATTATACACTACTTTAAAGTTCACAGCGATATAGACAGTACTGCTGATATCCGCAGTTATAAATGATAGGCGACGTAAAAGTGTGAAAGATCAATCGCTAAATATAATTGCATTCTGTGGTCCGCCTTGGTATTCATTTTTATCCTCTTACACACTCGAGGTAAACCGAATTTCTGTAACTGCGAAGTGGAATTTTTATCAGTGCTTATGAAATGTAAACCTTGAGAGTAAGAAGTCCTAGCTTGGGAAACACGAACAATGGTCTGCTTTAATGAATAACAGCAATTAATCGTCGTTATTCACATTTTTACTGATTTGAAAAGCCCTTTACCAATATTTGGTAAGAAAAATTGTATACTTCGTTTGCGGCAGTAGGCTGAAGGTATACAAAAATTTTTTTTAAGGGGTTCTGTAGAACACAGCTGTTTTGTTTTCATGAAAGGTAAAAAAAGGTTAATCTTGGGAAGACTGAATATAAAAGCGTTTACGTAAAACATTCATCATACACCTAAATTACTTTCGTCAACCTCACTAACACTGAGTAGATATCCTAACATATGCATTTTTAACCTTTCTAATAAAAACTGGCAATTTAAGAACCGAATAGTTGCTTGTCACAAGTATGCTATTTATGTTGCGCCTCTGGAGAATAACTGAAGTAAAAATCATAATAGCACAGTTTATAAAATTTTTTAATATAATTAGCTCTTTAGAAATATGTATATATTTTTCAAATATACTTTATTTTGTATTTTAATATTTTCCCTTTGATAATTCAGGGACAAATTGACACTGCAAAGTTCCGCCTACAAATAAAAGCATACACAAAAGCGAACATTTAACTGAATCTGCGTTCGCTAAGACAGAGAAGTTTAATTATTAGTGATTGCAAGACACCATCTAATGCAAGAACACCTTTCTAGAGGATAATTGCACAGACGCGTGAATTATACATAACCCTGTCCCATATGTGTAAAATACGAATAAAATAAAACATAGAATATATTTATAGACTACATTACGTGCATGTGTGAGCGCGTCTGTTTCCAGAGAAAGCAGAATTCAGTAATCTCTTCTTTGTGAACATTAATAGACAGAGGTTGTGAATTCAGAGCTCCCGCCTCGTTCAACACTAAAATATTTAAAGTAAAGGCAGAATGCTCCTTAACCTGCTTCTCTTACACAAACCCAAGGCTCTGTATTGGATAAGTCATAAAAATATTTAACTTGTGTTTTACCCTATGTTTTTATATAAATATACTGATTTGCATTTAGAAAATCTTTAAAATACAATGTCACTAATAATTAAAATATACCAAATTTACTCAGCTTAGTTCACTGTTTAATTTCTTGTCGACCCCGTAGTTTAATATTTAAACAAATCCGTCAACAATGGTGTGAACGAGATAGACATAACACACATCAGGCACCTCGTTAAGTATAATACCCTATTAGTACACGTAGACAGCTGTCGATCGAATTGATCAATTGCTTTTACACGCTACAGTTACATTAGGACTACGTTCTTATCTCCATCCCACTCAACCGGACTTCCGTACACGAAGTCTCCTTAGCATAATTCGTACCACAATCTTCCGATTTTAGGCTTAATTAGTGCCATATACGTTTCCTTCTGCACACAAGTATGTTTAAGTAAGAGTTAGACAAGTTGGCTATATATAATACAATTTTCAAACTTAATTTAATAATGCAAGAAATAAATAACTACTCAGCCTTATCAGCTCTTGATTTTGTAATGAGGTACCTTTTAAAAATGTATTCATGTTTCTCANAATAAATAACTACTCAGCCTTATCAGCTCTTGATTTTGTAATGAGGTACCTTTTAAAAATGTATTCATGTTTCTCATCTCTATAGCACAGATTAAAGAAGTGAAGTTATAATTTCTTCACCGGGAGATCATATTGCGCATAAAACGAACCAAATTATTCAAAACTCTGCGTAGTAACTAGCACAAAGGAAAAAAAAAATTCTTCTCTCTTAACGAAGTGAAAAAGAAATTGAAAAAAAAGAAGCGAAAAGGTGACAACATTCCTGTCACAGCCGGCTCCTCCCAGGTACGATCTCGCCAGCATCCCCGACTGTAAAAAAAAAAAACCTACCCGCCCGCTGTGAACGTTAATTGGGTCAGAAGGGCTGCTGGAAGGGTTCCCACAACGCCCGGCGGATGGTGGGGTTAAAGGGTTGTAGGGGAAGGGGTGAGTTTCCCGTCGGTGGTTTAGGAGGGGGTAGCGGGTATGTCCTGGCAAGCGAGAAGAGTGATCGGGGGATGGGCGGGGAACCGGATCGACGCGTCTCGGTTATCTAATTAAGGGCGCGGTGTACCTGCGGGATCATGGCTGGCTCCTGGATTAACCACCGGATGATATTGACTTATTCTCCGCCGCCCGAGGGGGATA
>NQII01005743.1:125866-148119 GCA_002778355.1 Clitarchus hookeri | reverse complement strand
TCAAGAAAACTTCACGTTGATATTTCAAGTAATTTACAACCCACATTCATCCGTTCAGACCTAGTTTGATACAATGGTTTCTGTGACATCACTCATTCCGATCTCCTGGCTGGTAGACGTTTATTTAATATAGTGTAAAATTACCTGAACGTTACGTTACAATACGTTATGAGGTTATGCCACTTGCAGACGGTAGCTTATGTTCGCCATATTAACTTTATGAATTTTTCACCACAACCTTCCGTACGGATTTTATATTACTTTTTATCGAGTACAAGGAGGGCTGCTAATATCTCTTCTCCAGTCGCCACACAAAATGACATTTCTTCTTGACTGTTGCCATTTTAAATATCGTAGCGGCAG
The DNA here is from genome assembly GCA_002778355.1 of Clitarchus hookeri. Taxonomy (NCBI): domain Eukaryota; kingdom Metazoa; phylum Arthropoda; class Insecta; order Phasmatodea; family Phasmatidae; genus Clitarchus; species Clitarchus hookeri. The sequence goes on along the minus strand of NQII01005743.1, from coordinate 147,756 downwards.
TGAAGTTGTAAGGGATAGTTACACTTCGAGAATTAACACTGACTTAAAAATTGTGACGTGTATACAAGAAAAGAGAATGTAATTTAGTAAACGCCAGTTCACAAAAGTACTAGATTTCGTGCAGTTATTGAGTTGACTTGAAATTTAAGATTATTCGATTCATTTTATATCTTAAGCAGAAGTTTGATTGCGGTAGTAATTCAGGGAATGGCAGTATGAGTTGTTGGTAGGAAATTGTTGTTTACAGTGAAGGTAACATCAGAAATATTAAAACAACGTATTCGTTATCACGATCACGAGTAATTAGTACATTTAATTTCCAGTAACAAGGTTTTCAATCAGAATATGCAATACTGAAGACAGATGCGGTGGACTTCTGGTTGGTTTAGAATAGGTTTAGGTTAGGTTTAGTAATCAGCTGAATGTAACGAGAGATTTTTTTTTGCGACTTTCATTAGCTAAAATGAAAAAATTAGCAGCCGAATTTCCTAAAGCTATCACAGAAAAGTCAGATAAGTGTGCGTTACCCTACCTACGCTTGTTTTATTTCTTAAAAATAGAGTAAATACGTAGATTAATTTTTATCTTCTGCACGCGACTCAAACTGTGACACCAATTACTTCTAGAATTCTAAAAACCATGTAATAAAATGGCGATGTGGAGATTTGTTTAAGTTCTATTTAACAGAGGCTGTGGTGGTGTAGTGGTCAGACTACTAACCTTCCACCTAGGTAAACCGGGTTCAATTCCGGATTTTCGCATGTCGGAACCGTGCCGGACGATGTCGTTGGTCTACGGGTTTTCTCGGGGATCTTCAGTTTCACCCGCCTTTGCATTCCAGCGCTGCTTCATACTCACCACACTTCACCCTCATCGGCTCTCAAGACCTCGCTGTTAAGAGCCCCCAAATCCATTTAATACACTTTAATAGATGGGTATTTTTTAAGAGAAAATGATTTTGCTCAACTTCTGTGTAATGTAATTCCATTGAAACTCGGTTGAGAAAAATTGACTGAAACTTCAAACTTATCTTCGTGTAACCAGCTTGCTCATCGAAGTTTAAGAAATCAGAAATTGGTTCTTAGCTAGCGTGCGCCGGAATGCAAGGTCGGGGTGAATGGGAGATCCCCGAGAAAATCAGCCAACTGTAACTGTAAGGAAGTTTGGGGGTAGATATGGCTTTACGTCTCGTCAACAGCAAGGCCATCAGAGAAGAAGAAATTTGCTCAGAGAAGCAGGAACGTGAGACGAGCCTGCCTTAGCCTGTAATAAGGAACCATACTAGCATTCATATATTTTTGATAGTGCGAGATATGTGAAATGTAAAATAATGTTGTTGTGTTGTAGTGGTGACCCTGGTGAAACCATATCAACGTGATTGTTTCCAACAAATACCCCATCTACGTGTTTTCTACGGAAAAATTCCATTCATGCAATAAGCTGACCGTATACTTACCTCTGTTCTGAGCGAATCTCAACAGAGACTGAGAGTTACGCCACTCTTGCACTAACAATTCATTTCCTAATAAGATAAAAACTATATATAAAACGAACAAAAAAGACAGTAAGCTCAGTGGAATAATAAGATAAACGTTATCTGTAAAAGTTTTGAACGCGGCACTGCACAGCAGATTTAGTGTGCGTAACGCTCCACTGTGTTGAGGTCGTGTTAAAACAAAATAAGAATCACTGAACCGATTTCGGTCAAACAAACTTTATTGACATTGATGCATTGTACACAAGTTCTACGTGGCCAAGAACATGCAAATTTCCAGTTGTACCAACTAGCTTCCTATAAATACACATTTAATCTCCAAGCTCAAATTTCATATTCTTACGAGAAAACAGAACAAGTGATGAATAAATACTAATTACAGCAGTCTGATTAACATCACCTTCATGCACTGGCACACTATTTAACTTTATTGGTCTATTAGCATGTAAAATAAATATATCTGCATTTTATGCGAAAATGTGTAATCTGTATTGTTATGTGCTAACACTAACCCAAATGTGAGGTCGAAAGTTCCGTAATTTTTGGGTATCATTTCTATATCTTCCCAACACATATTCTTCCGTCAGGCAAACAAAGTGGGGAAGAAAGTTTAGGTAGCAATTAATAACACAATATTAGTCTAAATATAGAGTTAATTATATACCTAATAACTAATGCGAACGTCCAAATATTTTTAAAACGTTTTACCCTAATATTAGGTACAGGGAGTGTTTATTATAATGCTTCATGTATATTATTACTTTGTACGTGAGATAATGGTAATCTATGGCATATAAGCAACCTTGTAATTTAAATTACGATACCGAAATTTTAATAATAGTTTCTTCTTTCCATAACGAGCCCCATAACAACATAGTCGCTCGGACGTAAAACAAATCAAATCCAGTTTTATTAATTTTACACTAGGAAAATCATAACTTATAAAAATTACGTCGCAAACATTTATTATATGTACCGATGTCTAAAGTAGAAATCTAACTTACTAAAGACTGCTGTAACTAATATCTCGTAAACAGTTCAAAGTGGTTCACATCATATTCCATTATATTTATTTCTTGGTCAATTAGGTTAAAGTATATTATCTACTTGTGAACAGGGCACGCCAGTTGCGATGTTGGCAGTACTAAACGAAACACGAGACGTTCATACCCAGCCCGCTTCCGAGTGCGGTACAAACCGAGAACATAGCTCGCGACGAACGGAATCCTGCAATATTTACGTTTGTAATCAGCTGGAGTGGTTACGGGAAACAGTGGGAAACCAAAATGAGCCCGGCCGGAGCGGGAATCGTACTCAGGTCCAAATGCGAGTTCAGTGGTTTACCTTTGTGCGCCAGATCACTTGGTTTGAGTAGGTGCGGAATGCTGTTATTAATATTCTGCCGTGCAGATTTTTTCGTTACACATCCCGAAACAGAACTCGCGGAGAAAAATAATTGCAAGAAACCAAGATGTCAGTGGTTAAAGGACGTTGAGACCCAAAAAATTAATTATTTAATAATTGTACCAAACATTGTTCAACTCGTACGCATTTTATGTGATGACATTTACTTCGATAAAAATATTTTACACTTTCATAATTTATGAATATTTTGATGTCAAATACAAAATACTTCTGTTTTGTTGCAACCGTAATAACAAACTACTAACTTAGTTGTACAGATGAAAAATTACACAACATTAACTAATGCCGTGGGCTACTGATTGACAATGAATAAAAACTCATACATTTAAAAAAAGATAGAAATATGAAAACATTTTTTTTTATATTTAACAATTTTTTTCATATGTATGGCTTGTTGTTATTTGCTGATTACGTATGTGTCATGCGGCAGCCAATGGAATCAATTATTGGGACCCGACACCCTTAAAGAGATAGTATCCATTTGTTACTGGGGAGCATCGTGTGGGCGCCTTGTCGAGTACTGGCGGTACCATTTACCACGACACGTCTTTCGGACACGATCTGGCGCACACGTTGATGCCGGGGCGCCATCAGGCGATCAAGCCCCTGCCGGAATTATCGACGGACGCTCTCGCCGGGGGGAGGCAGAACTTTTCAGTGGCGGGATTACCGGCAGGAGATTCGCACAACTGCGAGGATTACACGAGCCTGCCGCCCGTCCGTCACCTGGACAGCGGGCGCTGGATTACTGCGAACTTGGCGCCCCAACATGCAGTTGCTTGTTGTGGCCCGGGCTCTGCCCGGCTCACATCAACCACACCTCGTCGCTTCCCAACGTTCCCGCCCGCTTTTTGTCTTTTTCAATTATCTCACGTCACTTGTTGAACGAAAGATTTTAATTTGAAAGGTAAGTCTTAAGGACAGGTAAGGGAGAAATGAGGTGAAAAAAGTGTAGCGGTGGAATGTAATGGAAGTGCCTCGAGAAAACCCACGCCGACAAACGACAACGTCCGCTATATTTCCCACGTGTGAATATCCGGGTAACCCTGCCAGTGATCGAACTGGGTTCGCCTTGGTCGAAGGCGGGTAGTCTGACTACTTCATAAATGTGATCCCATTACATGTTGGAGTTGTTTCTTGTGTGTTAACATTTAAAATCATTTTCTACTCCTATATCTGCTCAAATTGAGTTTGAGATCATTATCCAAAACCACAGCAAATCAAACAAAAAAAGCCATTAACGAATATAAAAATAACCACAAAATACACTCATTACCATACAAATTGGCCCATCGTGAAAAATAATTTTGTAACCATGAATGTTGGTAAAGTGGCACATCGATGAAATATATGCAAAATATTTAATTTTTGTTTGGTGAGATGACACATGCAGATATATGTCGTAGGAGAGTACTTCCGCCCCCATTCATGTGGTGTATAAGAAAAGTCCTTAGAACAGGGAATGTGCTATGACACTCATGATACATGCAGTAGCGATGGATGGGCGATAGGGATGCCGAGAAGATGTGCATAACAGCCGCATGAATGAATGACGTAGTTTGAGAGAACCTGAATAATAGGTCTGCGAGAGGCTATGCGAACAATACGCCGAATTGCCTGCAATTTCGATCTTTTGAACTCCACAATCAGATTGTGTTGGGAGGTTCTCACACACAGAGAAACTGTTCTGGACGACCTGACAGACTATCAGGAAGGAAGTCCATTTGATTGCTCAGGCAGGCACGAACAGAGCCAGAGGCTTCCTTGTCCACGGTCCAGCGACACGCGGCAGCATCACTCGAGCACCACATCTCTACCAGAAGCAATTCCAAACCCCCTAGTACCGGGAAATGTGCTATCCTTATGAAATTCACGTGATCTGCCATTAACACACAAACCTCGTAACTTTTGTTTGTGTTGTTGCAAGTGGAGTGCGACGTTGAATGCTACGTATTTACAACTTACAGTCTTTAGCAAACAATCACGCTTTTCTTTGGGAACGGACGAGCACCGTGCGGTTGTTTGGACGAACACGGGTGAACGCTGCGATCCCTGTCTCAGTTTAGGGTGGCGCACGTCCCCTACCACTATCGTGATGGTTTGGGGAGCCGTTGCATACATGTAATCTCCATCCGCCTCTGGCATTGTTAGGGCCATTGAATGCACAGCGTTGCTTTGAAAACGTCCCGCAGCCCCATGTGCTTCATTTCCTGACTCAGTGCCCAGAGACAAGTTTCCAGAAAGAAGACGCTCGCCTGCACGCAGTTTTGATCATATTTCAGCACTTTCGTGGCCTGTCTGTTCACTTGATTTGTTAACTGTCGAGCATTTGTAACACTAGACAGGGCTTTTCTTTCTTGACGAAGTGATCTTGATTTGAAGCACATTTTCCAGTGGTTGACGGTAAATCTGGTGCAGGATAAAAAAAAGCTGTTTAATACGTCACGATCGATCGTACTGATGAATGTATCCGGGCATGAATCCGTCCGACGAGGCACTTAAGATGCGGGTGGGCGGAACATTGTCCTAATGCAATTATATTGTAATCACTTATCTCCTTTGTACCAAAATGCTAATAAAATTTAGCTTAAATTCAGTATTTATTATTTTTTGTGCAAGTTTTAATGGAAATCAGTGTAAGTTTCTTTCAAATTAACGTGATTCATAACTCATCACAGGTGGTAGTAATTGATAGCAAATATTTTAAATACAAATTTAGTCTATTTTCGTTGTCCATTCAGCTGACTCACAAGAACATGTAAACGGAATATTGGTATACTGTTCAAACTAAACTGAATGTCAAATTTTTTAAGACTGTAAAAATCATAGCAACTTGCATGACAACTTGTCAACTTATCGGAGAACTCTTAATGAAATTTGCGCTAAATATTGTGAAACGCAATGTCTGCATTTTGCATTCTTTCACTGTAATTATGTCTTTATCATCAGGCGTTTTGAGTAACTTTATTGAAATTACGTCTATCTCCTCAGCACATAAGGTACTTCATTGGCCATCTTCAATAACATTCTCAGTGTTCCGTTTTATAAAGTGTAACTTTGTCTGGTTACAATTTCAGTCCCAACTATATACCAATATGTAGGCCCCTCTCAATATTAACAATTTTCTCAGTATTTCTGCAGATAAAGATTTTCCTCGATTCCTTCTAATTAAAACTTTTCCTTACGATGGTTTGCGAAAACCTCAAATTACGCCGTGCTGAGAAACACGTCTAGCGTCTGTAATACTAAAAGGGAACCGGGTTCGATTCCCGACGGAGCAGCTCCCGGAATTCAGCATGTGGGAATCGTGCCGGACGATACTGCTGGTCAGCGGGTTTCCTCGGGGATATCCTGTTTCTCCAGTCCCTTCATTCCGGCGCTGCTCCATACTCATCTCGCTTCACCCTCACCGGCTCTCGAGACATCGATGTTAAGAGCCGCCCAAATCTTGTAATGATAAAACTACACTTCAGTTCCTTATTCGTAGTTGAAACGAAGACTTTAAGTGTCTACAGGGTTTGTAGTTCTTACTTGTTAGCAAGTAGTCGTTCATTACCGTCTGCGGTTCTGCCTGGACCACAAGCGTGCCCTCTCGCACCAGGCACATATACTCGACTTAACTTTGGCGTTCTCTGCAGGCCCTCACCGCTTGCCTTCTCTCACTCCCTCTCTCCGTATTTCATCTAAGGCACTATGCAGACTGGGCATGATCGTACGCCATTTTTATCAAACGTGTGGCAGGCAGCGTGCTAGGAGTAGTCAATCAAATTGCAATTTCTCCTTTCCGCGGCCTCTATCACAAGTGAAGATTAGACGGAACAACATATGGTTTGGCAGTATCGCTTAAATACGTTTTGTTTTTGCTCACTATAGTGGATTGTTATGCACCAAAATGTGCAAGTAGTACAACTTAGGGTTTTCAGATCTTTAAATTCCCTTTGACGAAATGCGCAATTTGGTTGCAGAACTGCAGGTGGGATAAATGGAACTCGTCTAATTCAAGGCTTTGTGAAGTATGTCATTGCGTTATTATAGTTGGATTTACAAGTGTATAGAGTACGGGTATTTAAATTGTATTAACAGTACTGAAACTATGGGAAACGAGACAGTAACCGCAGTTTTACATAAAAATTGCACGGCATCCAAATGTGTGAGATTCATACTGAAGATTGAGTTCGAATCTTGCTGGTGTATATTTCTTAAACATGTTAATTTTCAACATTTAAATATATATTGAAAGATATTATGGTTCTTTCTATCAAAAGGAAGAAATTTTTTTTTAATCGGCACTGTTTTTTTTTTATAAAATGTTTTTATACCAGTAATGTTTGCACTCAAATCAGCCAGGTGCCTCAAATATATAGTATTTATTCCCTAAGCCTTTAAGGGAGAAGCAAAATGGCTTCCAATGGGGAACTGCACCCGACTGTACTATATGCAGAATTCTTAAAAAAAAAAAAAAGAAATATATCTATATATTACAGTCGCTACCAAAATTGTCAAACAACCACGATTTGTGTTGCATGAAAGAATAAAACACATATTTTGTAACAATGATAAACACTGCTCAAATTTACTTGTTTAAAGGTGAAAAAAAAATATATAATTTAAATTTTTAACTAAAATTTATTTGTATTCCCATTTTGAATGTTTTAGAAAGTTTATTTGGTAAAAAACAAAACGCCTTCAACAAATAAAATTATCATAATAATTAATCTAACTATGTAATCAAAAATAATAAATCTAATAATAATGTTTACAAATAATTTGAATAATTAATTTCTCTAGCCCTTAAATTGATTATTTCATAACTGAAATAGAAGTTTATAAAATCAATTATTGAAAATATTTCTAAACATTATACCTAATACTTTATTACATACAATTTGATTATCACGGTCTGGCTTGAAGGGAATTTTTTTTAAAAATGTTTTTCTAAAGCACCCAAAATGGAAAAAACACTTAAAATTATTTATTAGAATATAATATTTTTACATTATTTTTAAACATTTAAGTAAGTAAACTGTAGCAAGATATTTTACAGAATTGCATAGCACTTGCTTTTCTTCTTTCACAGGCAACTCAAATTGTCTTGTCTGACAATTTTGGCAGTGTCTGTAATATTTTTCAGTGAACTGTGCGTGTTGTACAGTAGGAAGCAGTGCCCCATTGGAAGCCACACTACTGCTACTTTAACTATGGTATCTGTAAAGGCAGTACATGGTAAACTGAGCGCTTTTGAAAGTCCTGCTTAAGATCTACTTGTATGCACGTTGCGTATTCTCCCACCATATGCAAAATTAACATTGCCATAGTCCTCACAACGTTATCCATGTGGCGGTCAAGTGAAACTGTAAAATTATTAGATAAGTTAATATTTTACAAATCTGCTCATTTTTGTTGCAATTCGACGCATTAAAGAAAACAGAAAGCGAAATAAATAATTTAAGTTATCACAAATGGTTACCTAACACTTTTTATTCGACGTTAAGATATGGAACTACTTTCCCTCCATCGTTACCAACTTTACTGGGCGCATGGCACTCAGTGCGCCCGTTAAAAATATATGCAGTGACTTTTTTCTAAGGTTGATGTCAAAAGTGCTCACTTTTTGGTGAAAAACATTTAGTTAAATACATATGAACGGCTACGTTGATTAAAGGTGGACTCACAACCATTCGTCGCATCCGTCAGTCGCCCGTCTGTCCGGTGGTCACGTGATCTTCAACCAACCGCAGGGCCACTTTCTTTCTATTCTTAAATTCGTCAAATATTTCTCAAACTTTAACTTTTGACGTACCGACGGATGGGCCACCGCCTTCTGACGACATTCCATAGACGCGAATACCCACTTTGAAATAAAATGCAAAGCAGCGGATCTGTGTATATTATCTTTGGTGGTAAAATCAGGAATTTAAAATGTAAACAATAATTCAGTTTAAATTCTTATCACGTAAAAACCTTATCTGCCCTAAAATGTTTATCTCTTGAAAATGTATTTCCAACCAAAAAATACCTCCAATTAAAGAAATATTACGATGTTATGTTGTCACATTGAAATTTNAAATACCTCCAATTAAAGAAATATTACGATGTTATGTTGTCACATTGAAATTTTGCCGTACAGAAGGATTGACGGACGACGGATTGTTGTGAGTCGCTTTCAACTGACGGATGACTGACGGGCGTGGCAGATGGTTGTAAGTCCAGCTTTATTGATTTACTTTATGCTTTTGTAGATAAATAAATTTAATTTTATTTATCTTTTATATTCTATGTTACGTGCTAAGAGCTCGTAAAAACAGTACAAACAAATACGACAAACTCTTACAATACAATAGCAAGGACGCAAGGAAAAAAAAAAAAAAAAAAAAAACAAATACACACACGAGCAAAACACAAACACAAACAATGTGTAACTAAAATTATAAGTCTTATAAAAGGCTATTGTGAAATAAATTACATTTTGACAAAATACAATAGTGAAAAATAAGCAAAATAATAATACTGTGTAAAAAAGTTAGATAGATCCATTTAATACGAATGAGAGCTCCAGTGCTTAAAATGTTGTATATCTAGAACTATGGACAGATAATTCATTAACATCATACAATTATTTAACGACAAGGGATTGAAATAGTTTGTTTTAAAAGTTGGGTACTGATAAATAATTGTATGGTTTGAAGTAGCCTATTCAACAATCTTATACCAGTATTGTTTACCAGATTTGATTGATTTTTCTTTATTTTCCCAATGAGTAAAGACGTTTTGGTTTGTGTATGATGTTCGTGAAAAAAGATATTTTAACAGTATTTGCTTTCGTTTTCAAAAATAAAAAGCAATGTTTTATAGGCCCAAATAAATATATGGCACAGTGAGAATGCGAGCAGATTCAATGATATATTTTTTTTGTGGTACTTTTTGAAGGATATCGATGGGAACAGTAATCACATAAACAGTTTTTGAATAAAATGTTTTTTTAAATGAAAGGGGAATGCTTATGGACATAATGTTACATCATATTACTGAGACAAATAGTTGATTATTGGTAAGCGACAATGCAATTCAGGATACAGAATACAATCATCCAAGGGTGGCATTTATTCCCAGGGCTTACAAGAAGAAAATTATCATTATCTGTAGAATCAATAGAGGAAAGATGGTCGATTTGCTTGATCAAGGTCACTTGCTAATGTCAGTTTTTGTTTATTTTCGATGGATCGCCAAGAACGGCGAATTTTCGTAGCGAACTTCCATTTTATATTAATGAATAATTCTGGAATCACAATACTCTGACGAACCCGACACGACAGCCCCGAACATGACGAGATGTGAGTAGCAACCAATGAAAAGCAAGGTCACTGTGATGTCAGTCTGACAAAATCACAGCCCCGACAGCACAACGAAAGTAGATTCTATTTATACTTTCCGTCGTAAAAATACGTTACTAAACAACATTTATTGTGTATTTCCCCACTGTAATAAATAATAAACTAACTTTGAGCCAAAATCATGTTTCCGTTTGTTTAAAAATACTCTTTTTTCACTCATGAATTCAAATATTCCCAAAAGCAAAGAATCGTTCATTTTAGTATACGCTTCAATTCGTTGATATTGGTCATTATATGAATAACTTGGCCTTTTAAGAAATACCAACATCCAAGTACCACACTGATTCTTGTTGGGCAGATTTCGTCGGGGTATTGTGAACACTGAATAAAATATAATGTGAAATTTCGTCGAGCTCTGACGCCGTGTCAAAGTGTCGTGTTGTGTTCGCTGGACTATTGTGATTCTAGCTTAAGAGGAAGGATTTAAATCTTTATTGTCTGGATCCGCCTTTCCGATTTGTAATTTTCAAAATAGTTCTTGGTTGTTAGTTAGAACAGGATAATTAATAATTAAATGTATGCAAATTATGTACATTGCATAACTATATACAAGGGAAAAGGTCAAAGAGAGCAACATAAAATATTTTCGCTTCTATAATTAATGAAGCAGCCACATTTTCTTCCATTCATCAATTCGCTAAAATACTTTATCAATTTTAATTCTTTTACAAGCTACGCCATAAGATAGAACATGTATCAGATTATTTACAACTCGAAGATAACGTTTTTAGAACCATCTTCCTACTTTTCACCATCGTAATGTTTGCCCTAGTAGTAAAATGGTATATCTTTCGGTCCTGAATTTTAATAAAATTTCAAAACATAACGTCAGGTTTATACAACGTAGACCAGAATTCATATACCATTACTCCAGAAGGTGATTCCTTGCGGAAAGCAAGGTGGGCTATAAATTGAAAATACTATCATGTGATGAATATTAAGGAAAGTATGCGGTGTTGAAAATATACTTTTGAAATACATAATTGTAAATATTGCCGGAAGTACTTAAGGTAAAGCGATCAAAATCAGAATGATGTTTTACGAATTGGAGATCGTAAATCTGTGTAAATTTGGTTGGTCAAACAGTCTCGTTCCTTCCGTAAGTAGGGGTAGTCACAATATTTTCGCAGGAAACTTTGGGACACTAGGCAGTAAAGAAACAGTCGACACGTATTATAATCTACCATGACTAAATTAAGATAAACGGTCATCTTATCTGAACTCGCTCCGGTGAACCGTTTTCGAGAAAGCGCCACTCAAAGTTTTGAAGGTGCGGTGTAGCCCTACGGGGGTAGGCAACACATCTGGCACCCGCGCCACGCTATGTGGATATATATACACATGTAATGGTTAATGTAAATGAGGACAAGCGTAGGGAACAAGGAACGGATTGCAGATTGGAGTATTGCATGACACATACGTACGTATTACGTTCTTATTAATGACAGCATTTACAACAACTCTTCGAATTGCCGTCTCCCAACTTCAATACACAATTGGAAACGGCGGATCAAGTTGGCCTGGACCCTTGCATAAATGTCTGGTATGGCGCGTACAGAATCAAATGGGGATGTCACACGTGCGACGAGATCTTCCTCACTAGATATAGGCGTCTCGAAGACGAGGGAGTTGAAATGATCCCATAAAAATAAATCCGGCTAAGTCATGTGTGGCGGGAGGTGGGGAAATGGATGGTCCACATCTGCCATTACGCAATGGATGGGTACACATCTGCCAGTCCAGCGGCCTGGAAATGTTACGTCAAGATGGATACGTACTGCATCAGGAAAATCTGGTGGTGCCACATCATTTTGAAACCACATGGTGTGGCGAATTGCAAGAGGTACTTCTTCCAGCATTTCCGGCAATACCTCCTGCAGGAACGTTAGGTAGAGGGCTCCAATGAGCGGGCGGCCGGGTAGCAAAGAAGGCTCCAACAAGCGATTGTTGAAAATGCCTACCCACATATTGACACTATAGCGCACAAGTTTGCCCATAGGGTGCGTGTAGTAGCAATTAGCATGCTCCCAGACGTGGATGTTCCTCCTGTTGAAAATTCTGGACCTCATCCATGAAGAGCACAGACGATGCGAAGTTTGGACGCACATTGTTTTCTTGGAGGAACCGTTCACAGAATGTAACACGTTGCACGTAATCAGGGTTGCTAAGAAAGTGGACCTTCCTTGCGTGGTAGGGGTGAATACGGTTCTCGTGCAGAACTCGCAGGATCGTTGTATGGCTAACACCCACACCGCTGCCCACAGCCCATCAACTAACAGACGGTACCTGCCGCACACGGCGAAGCATGCCCTCGTCAAATGCCGTAGTTCACACTTGTCCGTGGTGCTCCAGCATTCCGCCTTGTCACTATTGTTTAATCTTAATCTCGCAATGTCTGATGGAGCCGTACAAATGTCGCATGGGAGGGTTGACGTCACGCTTGGTAGCGCAGCCGATACAGCTCCACTGCTTGCCTTGCATTCGTGTTGGCTGCTTCGTACGCGAGGTGCATGTCGGCTAGCTCCGCTCGAGTGAAACGTTCCATGCTTCCACAACCAGCAGCAGACACATACTGACTTGCCAGCAGCCAAGGCCACCTCCACACGAGTACTGATTACATCCTCACCAGCGTGACGCTGGTGGCAAACGTGTTGCCTACCTTTGCAGGGCTAAACCGCACCTTCGAAATGTTGAGCGGCGTTTTCTCACAAACTGTTCACCGGAGCGAGTTCAGATGAGAGGAACTTTTTATCTTATTTGTGCCATGGTAGATCATAATGGGCCGTTACTGTTTATTTACCTTCTCGTGTTCTAAAGTTCCTTACGCAATGAAAGGGGGCGATTTAAATGTAAACATATTTACGATCTCAGATTCCTGAAACACCTTTCCGATTTTGGCCGCTCCATCTGAAGTACTTTCAGTAATATTTACACTTATGCATTTCAAAATTCTATTTGCAACACCGCGTACCTCCCTTAATATTCACCACACGATACCTAGTGTTGTCAATGTATAGCCCACCTTATTTTTCACAAAGAATAACCTCCTGGTTTTGGGCACATGAAACCTTGTCCACGTTGTATAATGCACTGCTAAAATAACCACAGATATTCCAGTCCAAGTCAACGTTACACTATTTGAATTAATGGAGAGTCGGAGGTTCAAGGCAGACGTGGGACCTAAGTGAGGCTCAGGGAAATGACTCATATGCCACACATGATGGAAATATACCAACTACAGGGCACATGTATCGCCATTGTACTCTGACTGGGCAAACTTGTCCACAAACCGGGAAATTGTTGCTTCCCACGATTAATAACTAACCTATGCTAAGAAAGACCAGTTTAGGGAGGGGGGAGGTGACATAGACACCGCAATAAACCCTCGAAAGGAAATAATTGTAAAATTTGCGTGTGATTTATGAATTAGAAAACATTTTTTTATCAGAAAAAAGGGTCGGAAAATATATTCTTTATAAAAAAATGTGTTTTCATTCCAGTGGTAGAGGTGCATTTATTTTTATTGTAATCAGTGGTGGTTGGAATAGTGAAACTGAACACGCTCCCTCACGTATCCGTAGCAATAGACACATGGAACAGAAAACAGAAGAGAGAGAGAGAGAAAGGAAGACAGGGGTAGCAAACTAACTAGGCGGACAGCCTGTCTCTGGTGCAGGTGTATACAGTGGTGCACCAAAGAGCACTTTAGCTGAGTGTCATGGANACTAGGCGGACAGCCTGTCTCTGGTGCAGGTGTATACAGTGGTGCACCAAAGAGCACTTTAGCTGAGTGTCATGGATGGGTAACTGCAGTAGGCTACACAACACATACTGCACGCCTCACATATCCTGCAACCTGCCCCCCTCGCAACACGTCTGCCATGCGTCACGAGGGACCTTTCTTAATTCCTGCTCGCCTTGAAGTGTCTTCTTCGTCTTGTAGGTGGTGAGTCCTAGAGGCTTGAGAGGAATGCCCAGCTTCTTGATGCGTGTGTAGTAGCGTGCTTATGGTTTTCCGGAGGCAAGAGATGTGCGCAGTGGTGCAGTGGTGCCGTCAGCCATCTTGGACTCCGCCATATTTTCCTACAAAATCAATTGTTTTGCCCCAAATATCACTTCAGAGATAAATTATTTAATCAGAAATTTACTTTTCCCAATTTAAATTTTTNCAATTGTTTTGCCCCAAATATCACTTCAGAGATAAATTATTTAATCAGAAATTTACTTTTCCCAATTTAAATTTTTATTTTTTTCCCCAAACCCTCTTAAATTTCCAAACATTTGAGAAAAATTGCTTTCTCCTCAATGTGGCTTACTGATTCCTCAATGTGGCCGAGGTATCCCGAAACTCAGCCACAATAACGAATCTAAGAACCAGATAAAATAAAAATTATAATTAACTATTTTAGAAAATTAAATTTATTTTATAATTAAGTTAAGGGCGTAAGTGTTGGGTATTATATATCACTGGTCTCGTCTTTTCAAGGCGCACACGATCGTGATGCCATATCGATTATGTAAACCAATGTCAGGGTAACCATATTGGATTTAAGAGGTATGCCCCTACCCACCGCCTNCTTACCAACACTTCTCACCCGCACCTCAACCACTATACAATCTCGCCACCCCACCTTGCCCCCTCTCCCACTACCCTCTACCCTTCACTCCATCGAACTAATGTTTTTCTTTCAAAGTATCTAACAATTAAAGCGATTTATATAACTGACCCCAAACATCGTCGTCGGAAATTACATTGAAAGTATCAATACATTCACCTCGTCCCTCAAAGACACTCAAACCACTCCGCACACTCCACATCCCAAGACCACATGAACCCCAAGACATGTCCTCTAAACACATGACCATGTACGTCCCTCCCCCAAACCGTTACGAAAAGCGTCGACCGCCCCCTTCACCCATCCCCCTACCCGCTGCCCAACACCTCTTCCCATGCCACTCTCGCGGGTCAGGTAGCTGGCTCACCTTGTCAAATTAATCGTAGAACGGTGAGACATCTAGGAATCAATGCATTTATAAACAACTAAAATTATTTTATTTATCGTTTAAAAATGTAAAAAAAAAAAACAATTACAGTAAAATTTATTGAAAATATATTTTAAATCCAAAACCAGTTTATGAAAGTTAAATTATGCAAATTTTACACTTTCCCATGACACTAGGTAATTTTAAAAAATAAAAAATTGTTGTGGGTAGTTGAGGGTTTGAACACTCATCTCGAATAGGAGTCGGGTGCTCTAACCACTGAGCTACTTAAGCAGCAATAAGAAGGCTCTCTTACATAGGCATCAACGACGAGGCTACCATTCCCTCGTACAATTAAATTAGTATATTAAAATTTTTGTTGTATTAATTTTTAGCCAATGATTATATGGCTTATGAAAACTGTATTTTGGAGCTGTTTTTGTTAAATTAATTTAAAGGCAAGTAATGTATTATAAGATCTAGTTATTTTTTCAACATGTCTTTATCTCAAATCATAGCATGCCCAGATTTTCGCAAGTCAGGTTGTAAGCAAGCGAATACTTATAGGCATATGCGATTATAATTTGCAATTTCAATTTGCGATTTCTTAGGGTCAGGCTCTTGAAATTAAGTTTGCAAGCATAATTTATAGCTCCAGGAAATTATGCATGTATAAAACCTATGACCATTAAAAAAATAGCGATTAGCTAAATTATAAATAATATTTGCATCATAGTGACTATTTTTAAGTTTAACGTTAAAAGATTTAAAGTTAAAATATTGAAATAATTTTTAAAATTTTTTTTTAAATTTATTAAAATTTATTACAAAAAAATTATTCATGTTACTTTATGTACAGTGTACATTCTTATACAAATTTCAGCCCTTCGTTAAACACGAAACCGGTTCTACTGCACTCATTCTGTCTTTAGCATTAAATGTCTCATCATAATCGCTTGACGAATCAGTACCCACCGATGCAGCGTGGGGTATTGGCGATATCACTTGCTGGCTTCCAGTAGACGAACCCTTGCCGATCTAGATGTGTTCCTTCAATGTATCGCCTTGCATAAACTGCGTGGTACCAATGTCGTAATGCTTCATTGTGCGAAAAGGACTCTTCGTACAGATGGTTCTCTCATGTCGCCGAGCATGGCAGCTTTTGCTTAAGATCTATCGACAGTAGCAACACTGTTTTCCATGTAATTTTCCAGCAGTGGATGAAGGCACATACATACATAGATGCAAGCTCTATAGTAGACTTCGTACAATCATTGACTTGTGTCAAATTCATGAAAAAACTGACGATATTTCTAAAGTAGCAACTCGTGTATCTACTTTGTCTAGCCACTGCTATATATATATATATTTCGTCACTGAGATTTAAGCATTGTTTATGCATCCATTCAACAAGACATTTTATCTACTTCTTTGATCACATTACCAAATATTGACATCTTCAACAGTTTATTCCAGACAAGTTCTTTGCTCAGTTTGAACTAATGCTCCGCAAATTACCCCTAAATGACCCCTCCTGCTCTACAAATGACCCCAAAATGACTNTGCTCAGTTTGAACTTATGCTCCGCAAATTACCCCTAAATGACCCCTCCTGCTCTACAAATGACCCCAAAATGACTTATCCTGCTCTGAAAATGACCCATAAATGTCCCCTTATGGTCTTAAAATGACCCCTAAATGACCCTAATGAACTCTAAATGACCGTCCTATTCCTCCTCCTTAATCCTTAAATGACCTCTCCTGCACCAAAAATGACCTCTAAATGACACCTCCTCCTCCTCCTCATCATCATACAATGTATGATATAAAACAAGCCTCTTGGTGACACTAAGCACGTTTTANATCTCTCCTGCACCAAAAATGACCTCTAAATGACACCTCCTCCTCCTCATCATCATACAATGTATGATATAAAACAAGCCTCTTGGTGACACTAAGCACGTTTTATTGGTAATATAATGTCTCTTCAAATTATCACTCCGGGCCAACTGCCTCTGACTCAGTTTGCACTGAAATGACGTATTTGAATATGTGATACATCCGTACTGTACCAAGTCTAGAATGATACTGAAACAAAAATGTATATAAGGAGCGTATTTATAAGTTCTTAGGTCAGTACACCACGATGCCTCAAATGGGTAAGACCATTGCTGGAAGCGGGATCGTCGGTGCGCTGATCAACAATCTACCGCTTGAGCTGCACATTACAGAATACAGGTTCTGCGGGTCGGGGACCAAGCTAGCTAAAAGGCTGTCACGCAACGAGACAGGCATAAACACCCTGGACGAGGCGTGCAAGCAGCACGACATCGCCTATTCCCAGCACAAGGATCTACAAGGCAGACAAGANGCTAGTCATAAGGCCGACAAGATACTCGCACAGAAGGCCGACGAAATAATAAAATCATCAGACACCGGACTCGGAGAAAACATAGCCGCGTGGGGTGTATCGAACGTGATGAAGGCCAAGGTGAATACCGGCATGGGTGATAAGAACGAGAGAAAGGCACAGGGTGAAATGGGAACAGGTACAGAGAGCAAGAGAAAGGCGCAAGTGAAACGAAAACCAGTGGAAAAGGGAATAAAAGCATGGAAGGCCAAGGAATCATCTACCGGCAGATTTTTTCCACTACTTTTGCCTGCACTCAGAGCCCTCGGAGGCCTAATTGAAGCCACGAGTGGTATTGTCCGAGCCGTCAACACAGCATCGAACTAACGGAAGTAGTTGTCCGAGGTCCAAAGACATAATGCAAATATGGAAACTATCGCCATGGGTAAAAAAAAAAAACAGTTCCACTGTTCATTTGATTGGTCAATAAAGGTTGTAGGTTGACTGGTTTTGATATTATAGACCTTCAAAGTTGGGGTGTCCTTTTATACTCAACCTTTATGTGTATATATATATATATATATATATAAAGATAACCATTTCGTTTCACACACTTATATAAAATTTTCATTCCCTATTAATACTCACATATAGAGACATGTTGAAAACAGTAAAATTTGCTAAACAAACCAAACGTGAAATACAGTCAACATTCGCATGTCTGAACTCTACATTAATAAAATTGATGCTACTTAGCTTTACACTGGATTTCATTACTGACGAAATTAATTTATGAAACACTTACTTGGCTAAATCAAGATTTCAATAAAATAACAGAATATTAACTGAAATATTGTAACTGGAAAATAAATTCCATACAATTTCTCATCCTTAAAACGCGCGACACTAGCAAGTATGCATTGTATTTCTCTTTATTGAGATTCTCAGCGGAAGATAATTAAGACTCGTAAGAAATCATCTCAAGTTATACGCAGATATAATGTCTAGGTTGGTAAACAAAATGAAATATGAAGCTTGACTGTAGAAATTCCGCCAGTGAAAAGCTGCATAATGGTGCAAAAAAGGAAACTTATCTGTTGAGTAGCGTAGTTCTGTATGGGACCCTGTTTCACACAATTCCAAAACATTTGTAGCAATTCATCTGGAAAGAATTCTTACTGCTGGTATCTCGTTCTTTTTTTTTTAAAGAAAATAAAAATATGTTTGCAAGATAACATTCGAAACTCGAAACAGCTTGCTAATGTCGTGTTTTTTCTCCTTATTTTTGAACTCTTTCGCCCTAATTACCACACAAAATTCTGCAAATTTCACTTCTTCTAGCAAACGTCTTTATATAAAAATTGCTAAATTTCTCCTACTTTCATTCTGCTTCTAAAGACAATAGGGAAAACAACTATAATTAAGCATTTAAACAAAAATTGGAATATTATAAAAAACATTTTTAGCATTCCTTAAATACTCACACTTCCTATTATACAATCAGAATGAACCATAGGCTTAAATAAAACATAGTGATTTGAACTGAACTGCATAGATAAAGTATTAAAGTAAATATGTCCATTCTTTAAAACGTTACGAAGGAAAACAAGACATTCAAGAAATATAAAGAGATAATGACCGTGATTATGACGTTTCTATGACATCATATAGCATTCAATGAATTGAATTCAATAAAAGTTGAAGGTGATTTGAAAGAAAAATTTTATCCCGTGAAAGGGCCTTAACTCGAATAAGGAAAACGAATCTTTACCGAAGATACCAGAAGTCCAAGTTCTACGGTCTTACAACTTCGACGTTTGAAAAAAATTTCCCATATTCAAACATACTATTTACTACCTGCGTATCACAGGTATATAGATACTTTAGAAACGCGTACTTTGTTACATATGTTCATTTTGTGGGTGGTAGCACTGCCGTCTTTGTCCATGTGCCTATCACGTCCGTCAGCTTGTGCCACGCGAATTTTCGTGAATATTTGCATGAAGCTGTTTTTAAAGTATTGTTTTAACATAAGAAATACGATTCTTATTCTCATAAATGCATTTGTTGTATGGAATAATGGCGCATAAATTACGTAAACAATAATTTTGCCCAAAAAACACAGGACAGTTTTAAAATAAAAAAATATATAAGCTGGCTACGTTGTACACTGTCTGCAAAAATAAAAAAATTTAGAATTTGTAGTTGACTCTGTTCTTAAGTTGTCAGTACCGTAGAACCTACTTCGCCTTGCTTCGGCAAACAAATGAATTGGATAAGGTTCTCTTAGTTATACTGTTGAGATACAATTACCATTTGTAAAGTATAGAGTTGTACCTTAAATTCCACAACTGCGCGAAGTGAAACCCATATACTTGTACTGTCTTGTTCTGTGTCTGACCGGTTAATAGCTAAAGTTGCTTTCGTATAAAAAGTACACACACTAATAGGGTGCGGACATAAATTATTTATAAACTTGTTAACTTACGTATACAGTTTTTTGAAAGCCAGGGTTGAAAAACTGAACATGGCGAGCAAATATTTGACTAGAGTGAAGCTCTGTTTTGACATGTCAACATCCGCCGCCACGCAATACACATATTAACAAAGCAAGACTCAGTTCGACAGGAATGCTTTATTTACTCTGTTATAATTCGTGTTCATCAAGTTGGTAAAACATTGCTGCCTGGTATTTTCCTTACTTGGATATCCCATACAGGTTGAGAACCTACAAATTGCAGTTATCGTGTTTATCTTTATGTCCCACAGCATCTTAATGACTTAGTGAACCCAAAACGGCTAGGTCCGAAGGTGACATCTTTGCGAATCGGCCACAGGAGTCATATCGAGCGAAGTGGTGCAGTGGTAAAACTTCGGCCTTGCATTCGGGAGCACCCGGATTCTACTCCCGCTCAGGCCATATTGATTTCGGTGGTCCACAGATATTTCCTTACTACATGCCGTGGCTGGTTCCTTCCCCGTTCCTGCTTTTCTTAGCAACTTTCTCCTTCTCTAACGACCTCGACGTTAAGCCCTACGCACCTAGGCTGTTCACGTCAAAGTATGTACTTTTGAAATCAACCTCTTTTAAAAACAATTATCGCACATAACCACGCACGTGTTACAGAAAACAATGGCATGGAAGCTCACAGTTAAGTTGGCAGCGAATTAAGAAAAAAAAAAAGTTACAAATCTTGACGTTGAATTGCGCCTGTAACGTTTACATGTATGGCAAATGGAGTTGTTGTTTTCATGCTTGATGCACACTAGAGCACGAGTTGGCATGTTAATAACACGTTTACATTCCTAATAATCTCACGTTTTCACTTGACTGACGCACGAATAGTCATAATGTCGGGTTGGTACAAATTGAGGAGAAATGCGTATCTTAACCAGAGCTTTCAGAAGTGCTCAGTGTACCGTGAACAGCCTTCACCTGCCAAAGGAAGTCGCCGGTACGGTGGCACAGAGTAGATAGTCTCACAGAGACGGAATGGCGAGACGGTTCCTTTGATGTGGGCGTACCGTACCATTCGCTGATTGGCTGCACGCGGGTCCGGAAGTGGACCTTGTGTCTGATTGGCTGCTGCGTGCTGAGAAAGGCTCCTTATTGGATGGGCTGCCGACTGACAACTAAGTTACCAGGAGCTGATTGGCGAACGACGCTCCAACATATTGGTGGCAAGTGTCGCCATTTTGCTGTCGTGTGCGGCAGGAGTTCGCGGAATAAACGGCTATTTTATCTCTGCATAATTAAGCACTATGTGTTGCGACGGCAGGAGGCTGAGGGATCTCAAGAGCTGGGGTACACGGGAGAATACCGAGAGACTCCTCGTGAAGTGCGAGTGACGGCCCTGTTTATTTCCCCTCTGGATGCGAGAGGCCAAGGTAGTGTAGCGGATAGAATGCTCGCATCCCACAAAGGCGAACCGGATTCGATTCCCGGCGGGGTCGCTCCTGGATTTTCGCACGGGGGAAACGTGTGCCGGGCTATGCCGCTGGTGGGTGGGATTTCCCGTTTCCTCCCATCCTTGCATTCCAGCTCTGCTCCATCACCACCTCGCCTCACCCTCATCGGCTGTCAAGAGCCACACAAATCTTCCCACAATCATATGGATACGGATGCTGCTCGGCGTAAGGCGGGGGTGGTGTGGGACGAGGCGGTCTGCGAGACGCCCAACCCTCGAGACCTTGCCACCCGCAGGCAGGCGTCCCGCGGTGGGCTGCCGGTGAAAGCTCGGGGGAGG